>WAAF01009845.1:0-28134 GCA_013400475.1 Tricholaema leucomelas | reverse complement strand
CCAGCTCTGACTGATTCTATGATTCTATTTGTGGTGGGGGTTGGAAACTCAGCGACCAAGCAGTGGAGATAACACCTGGGACCTGCTTGCTGAGACCAGTGACACCAGCTGAGGTGCCGCAGGTGAGGCTGCTGGCTGCCAGTGGCAGCAGGCATTGTCCTGCAGAGCAGAGGCCAGCATGTGTGGCCTTTCCCAGGCCTTCTGCACTGTGCCACGTTTGCTTACACCTGGCTTTATAAAAGAGGAGGTGCAGAAGCTTTCTCTGTTCCTTCACAGGGTTTGAGTTGGTCTCTCTTCTCCATGTAGCCTTAGCTATGGCTGGCCTGAATGTGTCCATTGCCTTTTTTTCCCTGGTTTTTGGATTGTGCCAGGCACTCAGGTGGCTTTCAAAGTGGCTTCTGTCTCCTGGAACATACAGCTGTCTTGCCGGAGAACTTGCTGGCTCGTTACAGTTGTGTATGAGCTGCCTCGAGCTGAGGATGCTGATGGAGATCGGCCTGTGGGGTGGTGGCTTTGGCCCAGATGTGGTCCTGACTCTGCTCTTCCTCCTCTTTGCTCTTCATGGTGCCTTCTTCGATGGAGCATCTGCCAACCCAACTGCCTCTCTCCAGGAGTTCTTGCTCCTTGAGTCCAGCCTTGCCACAGCAGTTGCCAAGCTGCTGGCCGAAGGTGTGGGCACAGGGCTGGGCTGGGCTCTCACTAAGCTCTACTGGTCCTTGGAGCTGACACAGCTTCACTTCATCCAGAACTTGATAGCATCAGAGTGCAGCTCTTCCATCCACACATCTCTGCTCCAGGCTGCCTTTGTGGAAGGTGCCTGCTCTTTCCTTTTCCACCTTGGCCTCCTCAAGTTGCGACAGAGTCACCCAGTGTACCGAGTCCCCACGCTGGCAGCCATTGTCACCTTCCTGACCTACACAGGTGAGCAGCACTTACCTTGGGTTTTTTTTTCCCCCCCTAAGTAACTTAGAAAAACAGCTAATTTGTGGGAGAGGAGCAGCCCCCTCTTCATCCTGCAGGAACAGAAAGGCAAGGATTGCCAAGGCGATTGCTTTCTGCTTACTCTGGAGAGTATCTATGTGGAGCTGAAGATGGTAGTTTAGGCTGTCTAGGCAGCAGGTGAATGCTGGCACATGAGAAGCCATAGACCTGCCCCAAGACTGGAACCACTTTCCTTCAGTGTCCCCTAATTCAACCCTTTGATCCCATGCTTCTGCTTCCCACAGGGTTCAGGGCAACAAGGGTGGGATTTCCCCACTCTTGGCTCTTACACTGGCCAAGAGATGCAGCTGCTGGAGCTGGGCAGAGGCAGAGGTGCTGCTGGCAGGCAGGAGGGGTGGCAGGTCTCCTGGCCCAGCTCTCTGCTGGTGTTTCAAAGTGTGTAGGTGCTACTGATGGCCATGTTTCTCTTCTCATGCAGCTGGACCGTTCACAGGGGCCTTCTTCAACCCTGCCCTGGCCACAGCTGCCACCTTCCACTGCTCAGGGAACAGCTTTTGGGACTACGTCCAGGTTTACTGGCTGGGGCCCCTGGCAGGTGAGATCTGTCTGGGAGGTACTAGGGAGCAGGGGCTGGGATGGGAGGAAATGAGCAGAGCAGAAATGCTGGGAGTAACAGAAACTGTTCCCTGACAAAAGGCTGAACTTGAGTCTGGCCGGTGGAAACTGTCCTCTGTTGTCCCACTTGTCCCTCACCCATTTGTACAATCTCATTTCTACAGGGAATGTAGGCAAAATCCTCCCCAAGGCCAGAGTCTGGGGGAGATGAAGCAAAGGTGTTTTAGAGCAAAAGTAGGCTGAGCTCCACAGCTTAGATTGTCCACAGCTCCAGGCTGCCCGTGGAGAGCTGGATATATGCTGCCTTAAATGCAGAGAGGGTACAGAAGACTGCTGGTGTGCTTTATGGCCCTTTTGGATCAAAACCAGCCCCACTTATTACACTAAGGACACAGTGGTTAAATTCTCATTGAAGGAATATAGCAGGGGTCTTCCAGCTGCCAGTGGGAACTTTCGTGCTGCTGAGCTACTTTTTGGTCAAGAGAAAGGTTGTAGCAAGGATCTGAAAGTCACTGCTCAGCCATGAGGAGGATGGAGATGCTTATAATCACAGAATGGCAGGGGCTGGAAGGGACCTCTGGAGATCTACCCCAACATTCCCTGCTAATGAAGGTTCTCCTGGATCAGGTTGCACAGGAATGTGCCCAAGTGGGTTCTGAAAGCTTCTGGAGGAGTCTCCCCAAGCTCTCTGAGCAGCCTCCTCCAGTGCTTTGGCAGCCACAAAGGAAAGAAGCTTTTCCTTAAGATCAAGTGAAACCTCCTGCACTCTCATTTGTGCCCTTTGTCCCTGATGCAGCCCTGGATGCAGCACATGGAAGTGATCTCTGCTCTCATTTCAGGGATGCTCACTGCCCTCTTGCTGCACCAAGGAAACATCCCACGACTCTTCCAGAGAAACCTCCTTTACAGCCAGAAAAGCAAGTACAGGATCCCCAAAGCAAGGGTGACAGCACAGGTGGAGGATGACAAGCCACAGCAGAAGAGGAAAGGGGAGAAGAATGCCACCAAGCCTCATGCCTGAGCCACGGAGTGGCCAAGGAGGAGGTCCCTGCAGCCCATCTCCTGGGTTTCCTGGTGCCAAGCATTTTGCTGCTCATCCCACCCAGTGTCTGCCCTGCCCATTTGGTCCCTACCCCAGGGTGACCTTTTGTTTTAAGGGATTGCAGAGGCATGGGCCAAGCTGGCCTTGCAGAATGTCTGAATCCCTGAGAGCCTTTGGGAATAGAAACACTCCCTGCAGAGCCTGAAATATTTCAAGCCTGCATGGCTGGCTCAGTGGATGAAAGGAGCCTGAGGCTTTTGCACAGTGGCCTTGTACTGTCAGGAAACTTGCAGAAAGTCAAGGGCCATTATGTGGGCAGCTTGAGCAGCTCCCAGGTTATTGCATCATGCAACATTTGAAACAACCTGGCTGAAGCCTTTGCAGCAGCAAAGCAAAGCGTGAACCAGAAACTGCCTCGGAAACTTGGGATGAGGAGGAAGCAGGCTTGGATCTTTTGAATGGCTAAAGGGGTATTGTTCCAAAGTTGCTGCTCTTTGAGTTAAACTGAGGTCCTTGAACTGCACAGGCTGAGCCTGGCAACTGTTGGGCAGGGATTAAAAGGGCTCCAGCGCAAGGGAGTTTGCTGGCCACAGGAGATTCTGCTCCTCCGTGGATGTGGTGCTCAGCTTGGGTCTTGTGGGCTGTTATGGTGCCAAGAAATGATGTGCAAAGTGTCTGTGGTGGGAAAAAAAAATGAGACTCAGGCCACTGCTGTGAGCAAGTGCACCCTAGGGCTCCTCTCCCTGTGTAGGTGAAGGTACAGTTTGAGGAAATAATAAATGTTGCGATGGATATTTGGGTGAGTGATGTAACTCCTATGAACTCTGCAAGGGGAAATCAGCCCCTCTGGTCCCCCAGAGTGGGAGATGCCATGGAGATGTCCAAGCTGACTCTGGTCTCCTGCTGCTTGCTCTGGATGGGGGACACCTGAGTGGAAACATCTGCTGGGTGAGCAGGGCTCCCCCAGGCTGTGCTGGGGTCAGGGCACCCCATGGCTGCTACATCCCAGAGGTCTGTCCGTGGGGAAGATCAAGGGCTGGGGCAATCCCATGTGCAGCATCCCTGGTCATGGCTGCCCAGAGGTCTCCCCTGCCACAAACAGCCACTTCCTAGATTTTTCAGGAAGGAGATTGCTGGGCAGGCTGATGTAATGAATGAGACCTTAGTAGGAGTGACAGAATATTGTTGGTTTTAATTAAGGCTGCTTTTCCAGCACAGGAGCTAAGGTGCAGTGGAGGAGAGCCACAGCTGGACAGACAGAACCACCTGGGACTTGTTCCCAAGCTGTGAACCAGACAGCTCAGATGTACAGCTCGGCTCTGCTCTGTTGTGGTCTCTGGTGCGAGGCCAAGGACTTGGGCTGTCCTCCTGGTTCTGCTCCTGGCTGCTGCAGTCAGTGCTATGCAGCACAAAGTCCTGGGCTGTCTCTTCCAAGGCTTCGGCCACCGATTGGGGTTTTGCCCTGTTTGCACAGGACCTACCCTGGAAAGGCTGCGCTGTGTGGAGCCCCTGGGACCCCACGTTGCAGCCCACGCTGCTTGGCAGCACTGGCAGTGTGTAGCACCCAAGAACTTGTGCCCAGCCCCGGACAGACAGAAAGGGCGAAGGGCTTTGTTGGGAGCAGTGTGCCTGCCTTCCTGCCCTGCTGGGGCAGCAGCAGCCCCTGAGCCCAGGAGACAAGCACCTCGCTGTCCTCAGCAAAGCAACTGGCCAACGACCCCTGGAGGGAGCAAGGAGGCTCAGTGTCGGCGACCCTCCAGCCTGTGCCACGGAGCGTTGCCCTGCCGAGAGGGAGGGCGCTGGCGGCTCTGCTGCTGGGGCTGCCTCTGGGGGAACTGCTTCTTGTAGAGAGCGCTGCTGTACTGCAGCTCCGGGGTCACAAGCCGCCGGCACATGCGCTCCGTCTCCTTGTCCAAGCCCTGCTTGAGGTTATAGCCCAAGATCTTGGCGTTGCCGTGCTGCAGCGGCCGCAAGGAAGAGTCCTTGATGTCCTTCGGGGCCACACTGCCCGTGCCCTGCAGGCAGGTCCTTGCCAGCTCTGCCTTCCTCTCCCGCAGCGCCTTCACCTCCTGCTGCATGCGCTCCCTGCCGATGTCTCGGTCGATCCTTTCCCAGAAGGTCCTGTTGAAATGAGTGTAGATTTCCCAGTCCAACCTGTTCCAGTTCTTTATCTTCTCCACGATGGTGTCTGGGAGGGGAGATTTGGTGCTGCTGTCTCTGCTGTTGAGCGGAAAGGAGACGACACTGTCCAGGTCCCAGCACAGCATCTCCTTCAGCAGCACCATGGACTCGTCAAAGTACTCAGAGATGAGGAGCAAGTCAAAGGATGCCTCAATGGCCTCCAGCATGAGTTGAACTCGCTTGGCAGAGACCTCACCATTGGGGTTGAAGCCAAAGTCGAATGTCATGAGGTTCCTGGCGTAATGACTGTCCCTGTTTGCAGGATTGTAGTAAAGGTAGGGGTGGCTGAGGAACTCCTCCAGGCTGTGGGCACGGGAGAAAGCTGAGGCGCCCTTGTAGTACACAAAGGAGGACTCCATGAGCTGCACAGGGTTTCTCAGGATGGAGAAGTAGACAGCTGAGTGGGACACCACTTTCTGCACCTGTGGAAGAGAAAAAGGAAGTTTCAAAAGGGGAAAGCGACCTGCTTGCTTGCAAGCTTGTGATCTGCTGGAAAGCAGAAACACTCTCAGGTTGGAAATGGTGGGTGCTGGGGAGGGGTCAAGCATGCAGTTCAACAAAGCTCAACGTGAGCCAGCAGTGTGCACTTGCAGCCCAGAAAGCCAACCAGAGCCTGGGTTGCAGCAGGAGAAGTGTGGCCAGCAGGGCAAGGGAGGTGATTCTCCCCCTCTACTCTGCTCTGATGAGACCCCACCTGGAGTACTGCATCCAGTTCTGGAGCCCCCATTACAAGAGGGATGTGGAGATGCTGGAGTGTGTCCGGAGAAGGGCCATGAGGATGCTCAGAGGGCTGCAGCAGCTCTGTTACGAGGCCAGACTGAAAGAGTTGGGGCTGCTCAGTCTGCGTAAGAAGAGGCTCCCAGGTGACCTCCTTGTGGCCTTCCAGTATCTGAAGTGGGCTACAAAAAAGCTGGGGAGGGACTTTTTAGGCTGTCAGGGAGTGCCAGGACTGGGGGCAATGGAGCAAAGCTGGAGGTGGGGAGATTCAGCCTGGAGGTGAGGAGGAAGTTGTTGAGCATGAGAGTGGTGAGAGCCTGGAATGGGTTGCTCAGGAAGGTGGTTGAGGCCCCATGCCTGGAGGTGTTTAAGGCCAAGCTGGATGAGGCTGTGGGCAGCCTGCTCTAGGGTAGGGTGTCCCTGGGCATGGCAGTGGGGTTGGAACTGGCTGCTCCTTGTGGTCCCTTTCAACCCTGATTGATTCCATGATTCTACAGAAGGAGCATTTTTGTCAGCTCTAGGGACACAGCTGACAGAAGAGCTGTGGGGAGAGCAGTGACCACATCTCCCTCCTACATGGTGCCACAGCTGGGTAGCCTGTCTCCTTGCCTTTCACCTGATCTCTGTGTCCTCAAGTGGCATCCAGAAAGGTGGATGATGGGCACAGCTGACCTGAAGTGATACGCTTGAGGTGTTCACTTCTTGCAGCTGATACCCTCTGGGCCTGTCCAGGTAGCAGGGCATCTCCGAGGCTCCGCCAGACAAGAATGAGACGATAGCTGCTGACTGCTACAGAGGGGGTCATCTTGGGCCACCACCACAATGATTCACCAAACAAAAACATGAAGGATGTGGTGGTTTGGGTGTGTGTGTCCCCCCCACTTTAGAAATCACCCAGACTAGACTCAGCCAGCTCTGGAAATATGAATGAAGCTTATATTTACAGCTAGCACAATAGACAAGCAGATATTTGCAGTATATACAGATATAGACAGAAATAGACAAGGTAATACAGAAACACAACTCCTCTCCCAGAAACCTGAGTCCCCAGGAGGGGCTCCCAACCACCCCTTCACCTTCCCCCTACCCCTCTCAACCTTACTCCAGTCCCAAGGAAGAATGGAGGTTTGGCCAGAGGGGTTAGGAAGCAAAGTGGATGAGTCCAAAACGGAGGGTGAGGTTAGAGAGTAAGATGCAGCCCAGCCAGTTCCCCAGCAGCAGCCCAAGTGAGAGACAGACTAGTTTATCTATGTTTTGCCTCTCACTCTTATCCATCTCAGCAAGCCTGTGAGCAAAGTAGACATCACCATTGTTTCCCTTTCACAGCCTGTAATCTAGTTCTTCTCACCAAAACATTCTAGCTAGCTTCAAACTAGCACAGGTGGCAAGCCTGTCCCTCTTTAGCCTCATCCCTGAGGAGTTTAGCTGCGTTTAGCTGAGCTCAGCTGAGCTTAGCTGAGTTTAGCTCTGCTTAGCTCTGCAGGTGTCCCAGCTTGCTGCCCACAGGTCCCTCCCTGCCTCCCAGGCTGCGGTGGCTTCAGCCTTACCTCTGGCTGCAGGAAGCGCATGTGGTGGCAGAGGATGTTGAAGCGCTGAGGCCTCCTGGGGGAGAAGCCCTGCACAAACCTGGCCAAGAAGTGCCGTGGGTAGAAGAGCTGGTTGCCCCCTCCCACGGGGAAGGCAAAGGTGAGGTTGTGCGTCTCGCCGAAGCGGAAGAGGATGTTCATGACAGTGCTGCTGGCGCTCTTGTGCACCTTCAGGAAAACAATGTCGGTCTTGGGCTCGCACGTCTCTTCTTGAGAGGAGACCCCTCTGGCCTGCTGGTCTTCTCCAGCCACCAGCTCCTCAACCTGAGACACTTCTGTCCAGCTTGGGGAAAACTCTCTCTCCAGGTCTCTCTTGGAAAAGTCCTCTGCCTGTGGCAGTTGGGCTGAACTGGGCACAGCGTGCTTGGGTGGGCTTCCCCGCTGATGGTGTGGGGAGCCCATGGCTTGAGGCTGAGACTGGCTCTCTACTGACACCTGTGTCCTTTCTGGTGGTGATGTTCTCCTTTGCTCCTCTGTGGTCATCCTGTTTGCAAAGATTAGGAACTTGCTGGTGCCAGCACCGTCATCTCCCCAAACTGTGGGGATTTCCCCAGGGAGACTTGGAGAAGGACCCTCTCTGGTTGCTTTTCTCAGGCCAGGAAGCTGGGACTTCAACCCTGTGGATAAGAGTTGGGCTTTCACTTTCTTGCTGCTCTCTGCAGGCTGCCACGTCCAGTGCTCCTCTTGGCTGCCTGGGCTCTCCCGTGGGGTCTTCTGACTGAAGTAGAGATGCATCTGAAAAACATCTTGCACGCTCTCAGCTGAAGTGGGCTCTGGCATGGCTTTTCTCTGCCAGCCTGGGTAATCGTCCTCCCACAGCAGGTCGGGTGTCTGGAGCTGCTTCTGGCTCTGGTCTGTGCTCTGCCGCAGGGCACGCTCCAGCTCGCACCGACAGCTTCTGTAACAGGGAGGATGTGAGACTCAGCTGTGGAGTGTGCAAAGAGGATGACTCCTCTGCAGCCCAACAAACCCCCCCTGCAGGCATCCCAAAGCATGATCCCCTCTATTTCTTTGGGGTAAGTGGCATTGCTGGTGAATGTAAAACTTGACCACTGCCCTGAGAGTTCAGGGTGAGTGCAAGAAGAGAAGAATGGGTGAGCAGTGGTGTGCTAATGCCCCTGTCCGTCTGGAGGATGGTGGGCTGGTGGGAAGGGGCACAGCAAGAGGAGGCAAGGAAAGAAAAGAGCAGGTGGCAAGGAGAAGCTGGAGGAAAGCTTGCAGATGAGCCCAGATTGGGAGGACACTTAAGGGCCCTAAGGGTTTAAAGCCAGTCAGAACAAAGCCCAGAGCAGTCTGGTCTGAACCCAGAGTGGGCCCAGCTCCGGTCTGGGTGTAGGGAGTCGAATGTGAGAGGCCCAGAAGGGCCCTGCCCCACCTGGATTTTCTCTCCTGTCTGAAGAAGATATGGCAGTCTTTCAGGAGGGTGTGTTTTGAGCCCACCACAGTGGTCAGGAAAACACTGGAGACTGAGGTGCAGGTTTGCAACCACAGAATCATAGAATCAACCAGGTTGGAAGAGACCTCCAAGCTCATCCAGTCCAACCTAGCAGCCAGCCCTGTCCAATCAACTAGACCATAGAATCACAGAATCAACTAGGTTGGAAGAGACCTCCAAACTCATCCAGTCCAACCTAGCACCCAGCCCTGTCCAATCAACTAGACCATAGAATCACAGAATCAACTAGGTTGGAAGAGACCTCCAAGCTCATCCTGTCCAAACTATCACCCAACCCTAGCCAATCAACTAGACCATGGCACTAAGAGCCTCATCCAGTCTTCTCTTGAACACCTCCAGGGATGTCCCTGCTTAAGGACCTACTTGGGAGGCTGCAGCTTCTCCACAACTTGAAGTGTGAATAAGAGGAGGATGAGGAGGCTGAAGAAGGTCCAGAGCCAACCTGGCTGGCACCTGTATATGGCTTTCACCTTCCTGCAAGGAAGCAGAGATTGCAGACCATCAGACACATGTGTGCCATGCAGAAGGGAAAGATACCTGAAAGCTTTCAACCTTTTTTCCCTCTGTCCTTTTTTTTTAAAGACAAGGTCATGTTTTTTAACAGGTGGAAGAGGTACAGAGATAGCAATAACCAAAGAAGCTCAGAGGCTGTACTCAAGCAGTGTAGCCTGGTGGAAATTTCCATCTAGGACAAAGCTATCACACCAAAAGGTAAACAGTGATAACTACAATGCCCTGGGTGCTCAGGAGCACTTCGCCGGCACAGCTTTTGCTTTCCCTGCTCACCTCTTCTCTCCACTCCTGCCACTGTCGGTGGCTGCCAGCTATGCAGGCTCCAGCTGTGGCAGCAGATGTGATGCTGCCTTGAAAGCCCCCAGCTGTGGCACTTGGCTCTGAAGTTTGTGCTGAAGCTGCCCAAGAGGCAGCAACATCAGGCTAAAATGGGGCATGTAGCACGAGAAGCCTTTGCCTCGGAGGCTGGATGATTTGTAGCTGGACAATGATCTTCCCAAAGCCTCAGCTGCTTTCCATGGGTAACTCCTTTGCAGCTTTCTCTGTTTAACATGCCAGGATGTGGTTGGGAGTGTGGGTGTCTTGGGGAAGAGTTAAATACGTGAGATCAAAGCATCAGGAACATGTTCAAGATGCACTTGAAGCTGATGGGCATCAATGCTGCCCCATAGGGCAGGTGGCAACCTACAGAGTCTTTTGGAAATGCCTCTGGGTGCAGACAGGCTATAGCTGAAGAGCCTCTGCACATCAGACACTTCCAACACAGAAGAAAAGGGTGCAGAGATGGATGCAGCACCCCAAAGATGCCTTTGGCTGCAGGAGCTCAGCAGCACAGCCACGGCAGCTGAACCTTGTCCACTGTGGGCTCTTTACAGCGGTGCCCAGTGACAGGGCAAGGGGCAATGGACACAAAGTAGGACATGGGAAGTTTCACTTAAATATAAGGAGAAACTTCTTTACTGTGAGGGTGCTGGAGTTCTGGAGCAGGCAGCCCAGAGAGACTGTGGAGTCTCCTTCTCTGGCAACTTCTGCAACCTGCCTGGATGTTGTGATCCTGGGCAACCTTCTCTGGGTGACCCTGCTTTAGCAACGGGGTTGCACTAGATCATCTCCAGAGGTCATGGAATCATAGGATCGACCAGATTGGAAGAGACCTCCAAGATCATCCAGTCCAACCTAGCACCCAGACCTAGCCAAACAACTAGACTATGGCACTAAGTGCCTCATCCAGGCTTGTCTTAAACACCTCCAGGGACAATGACTCCACCACCTCTCTGGACAGCCCATTCCAATGGCAAATCCGATTTGGTCCCTTCCAATTCCTACCATGCCGAAATGCTGTGTTTAATCCTCCCATACCTGCTCAGTGGATGCAACCCAACCCCAGTGTCAGTCACTGATTTAGAAGACTGATGTCCCTAGCTGTGTCTCGCTGCTCCTGGCAGAGAGGGAATGCCTGGGGTGTTGCTTGGAAGCAGATGCTGATCAATGGCAGTGCTACTGCAGATCTTCACCTCCTTTTCCCCCTCTGCCTGAAGCAGAAAGGACAACCTGCTTCCCTGTGACCTGTGCCCCTTCCCTATGGGACTCAGGGACACATCTGTGTGTCAGTGCCCTGCCCTTGAAACAGATGGGTCGGGAAAGACTCTGATGAGGACTCCAACACTGCAGCCTGGTGTGCGGCAGCACTGCCCCAGCTGCTGCAGGAACATGTGGGATGGCTGCCCCAAAAGGCTCTGCCCCAGCTGCTGCAGGAACATGTGGGATGGCTGCCCCAAAAGGCTCTGCCCCAGCTGCTGCAGGAACATGTGGGATGGCTGCCCCAAAAGGCTCTGCCCCAGCAAAAGGACACTGCTGCAAAACCAAGCCTTGTCCTGTCCCATCCATCCTCTCCAAAACAGAAGCTGTGGAAGAGTGCACCTCACTCTTGGGGTTTGCCACAGAAAAGACTTTGCCCCAAAAGGCTCTGCCCCAGCAAAAGGACACTGCTGCAAAACCAAGCCTTGTCCTGTCCCATCCATCCTCTCCAAAACAGAAGCTGTGGAAGAGTGCACCTCACTCTTGGGGTTTGCCACAGAAAAGACTTGTACAGAGATGCATTTCTGCTCCACATCTACTCCAGAGGTGAGGCAAAAGCTGATATTTTGCTGCCTAGTGTGCAGGGAAGCAGTGCTGCCCTTGAAACCTTGCTAGAACAGACAGCCCCACCAACCCAGACCTCTCGGAACTCATGTGGACCAGAAGTGCTCCTCTGCCCATTCTCATCAACCTCAGCCTCCAGCTTCAATCTCCAACCATTTCTCAGCACAGAGGAACATAACAGAACACAACATCTGGGTAGGCTGGAAAGAGAATTTAACCGAAGGAAATCCTTTTTCCCTTAAGTAAATGAGGAATCCACTTACGTGATCAAATACCTTCTGAATTTCAGCATGGTGAGCTGGAGCCTGGGCTGGGGAGCTGGTGGTTATCGTCAGCCTGGGAGAGTGGAGAGCAAACACCCAAACCTTGGCTTGTGTGCCCGCGGCTGGTGGCCCCTCCCCTGGGGGGGGGGGGGGTGCCTAGGACGGGGAACCCGCAGCAGACCTTCCCACCCGTGCCCTGTTCTCCAGAGCCTTCCCCAGGAAGTGACCAACCTCTGCTGCAGCGAGTAGAACCCTGGCATGGTCATGGCCTCAAGGGCTGCAAGCTGCCACAGACAGTGGTGGGTGTGGTGTCTGTGTGCTTGTGGACACTGCAGGATGCGGCCGTGGCACTTGTGTCTGTGTCCCTGCATTACTCCTTGGCTTCACTCATGGCTTTTGGTGTTCCATTTTGACTCCTCATGTCCTCCTGTTCTGCTCTTTGTGGTTGTCTCTTCTTTTTCCTTCTCATGTCCTGCTTTTACTCCGTGGCAAAGCTGAAGGCAGAGGTGGTTTGGCTTAGCACTCGATAATCCTTATGCTGGTACAAGTCTTTAGGTCTGTGCTGCTGTGCAGGCTGGGTCACACCTGCATGGCATGGAGTTAATCCTCTCCAACACACCTTGGCTCCATCCACCCTGGTCTGGGGTTACATAATCCTCAGCTCCCTTCTTTGCTTCTCCCCACCATAGTCACTGCTCCAGGCACAGCATTTACCCACCTGCGGCTCCAGGCACTGTGACCTTAACAAGTCAATGTATTGCAATCCATGTTCCTCTGAGACAGCAAAGTCCTCAATGCCCTGTGATGTGCTAGGATGACCAGCAGCAGGACAGCCTTGCTAGGAAGCCAACTGTTTTCTGGTACTCATAGGAATCTGGTCACTGGGTCTGCTCCTTGTTGGCTGGTGGACAATGTAAGACAGCTCAGAGAGCTAGGAAGCTGCCATCTGTGATGGAGGTCCACAAGTGATTCTTTGACCAGAGTCTCCTCCCTTTTCAGTAGTTCTTCCTCCACATCCTTCCCCTTCAAGGCTCATCCCAGCATTCTGCACAGTATCATCAAGACACAAACATGGCTCTGTGTGACCAGAGGCCCTAAGCCACAGGTGGCAGGAGCACGTGCTTGTAATTGGGCATCAGACACCCTGGGAGGTGATGGAGATGGAGGATGTGTGGCTGTCACTTGTACCATGAGGACCGTGCAACACCCATTCTGCAGCACCAGGCTCCCCATGTTCCTCCTGGCACAAGGAGAGACCCTTGCAGTTCAGCTGTCCCTTCACTGTGCCCATGGGTCTCAGGAAATGCATACCAGACAGACAAATCACTTCCAGCCCAGACCTGGGCTTTCTCAAGGGACAAAAGGGCCCAGCGTCCTTCCTCCCCCTCACCCTGGTACAGGCAGGTGCTGCCTCTCCCTGTGGACCTCATCAAAACCACAAGTTTACTGTGGGGCTGGCATGTTCTCCACCCATCCTGCACTCTGGATTTCTATCCAGGCTGGCAGCTTATCTGTGAGTCTGGGGCTGGCTGACAGCCAGGAGCCAGCTCGCTGTTGGCAGGGATCAAGCCCACTGAGGTCTGGGATTGTTGCTTCCCTCCTCTCCTTCCTTCAGCACTAACCCCTAACTCCAAGAAGGACACTGAGGTGCTGGAGCATGTCCAGAGAAGGACCACAAAATTGGTGAAGTGTCTGGAAAACAGTTCTGCTGAGGAGCAGCGGAGGGAACTGGGGTTGTCTAGTCTAGAGGGGGCTGCGGGGAGATGTTTTCACTCTCTACATCTCCCTGAAAGGAGATTGGAGAGAGGTCTCTTCTTCCTAGTATCACAGAATCATAGAATCAACCAGGTTGGAAGAGACCTCCAAGATCATCCAGTCCAACCTTGCACCCAGCCCTATCCAATCAACCAGACCATGGCACTAAGTGCCTCATCCAGCCTTATGTTGAACACCTCCAGGGACAGCGACTCCACCACCTCCCTGGGCAGCCCATTCCAATGCCAATCACTCTCTCTGCCAACAACTTCCTCCTAACATCCAGCCTAGACCTCCACTGGCACAACTTGAGGCTGTGTCCCCTTGTTCTGTTGCTGGTTGCCTGGGAGAAGAGACCAACCCCACCTGGCTACAACCTCCCTTCAGGTAGTTGTAGAGAGCAATGAGATCAAGTCTCTTCTTCCTAGTATCAGGTGATATGAGAAGAGCAAATGGCCTGAAATTGTGCCATTTGGTTGGAGGTGAGGAAAAAATTCTTTCCTGCAAGTGTGGTCAGGCATTGGAACAGGCTGCCCTGAGATGTGGTGGAGTCACCAGCCCAGGGGATGATCAGAAAACCTTGTAGATGTGGCACTTTGAGACAGGGTTTAATGGCCATGTGTCCTGCCTTAGAGTGGATCCCTGCCCCAGTAAACTCCCTACAACACAGATCTTGTTTTTTGAAAGTCAGGAAAATGAAATTGTCTTTCTTATAGTTTAAATAGAACAGTGGAAGGAGAATAAACTACTGCAGAAATATAATAACCTGAAGGAAGATGGGGAAGGGGTCAAGCAGTGGCGAAGCAGCAAAAGCAGCAGCAGCCAAAACAGCGGTGGGGGAAGATAGCAGCAGGCACAGCAGAAGCAGCAAGGGGAAGGTCCAAGCTGTGCTTCCAGACATAAAGCTCTTGATGCTCCAAAGAAATGGTATCAACTCATCCATTGTTGCCATTCTATGGCCTACCCCTACAATGTTCACCTCTCCACTCAGAGCTTCCACTTCTAAGTTTCTCTGTTCTAAATTTTGATGTCTGAGCTATGTTAACCCAGTTCAAACGGCCACACCGTGGTGATGTTAAGTTGATGGTTGGACTTGGTCTCAGAGGCCTTTTCCAGCCTTAATGATTTTATGGAGACCTTAGAGTGGCTTTCCAGTATCTGAAGGGAGCCTACAGGAAGGCTGGGGAGGGACTATTTACACGGTCTAGTAATGTTAGGACGAGGGGGAATGGGTTTAAGCTGGAGGAGGGGAGATTTAGACTGGATATTAAGAGGAAGTTCTTTACAGTGAGGGTGGTAAGACACTGGCACAGGTTGCCCAGGGAGGTTGTGGATGCTTCCTCCCTGGAGGTGTTTAAGGCCAGGCTGGATGAGGCCTTGAGCAGCCTGCTCTAGTGGGAGGTGTCCCTGCCTATGGCAGGGGGTTGGAGCTGGATGATCCTTGAGGTCCCTTCCAACCTAAACCATTCTACCATTCTATGATTCTATGATTCTATGATTCTATGGTTCTTTCTAAGGTCTCCAGTTGCCCAGTGCTGCTGCATCCTGCTGCTCTGCAAGGAGTGTCCAAGCCAGCAAGACAGGCACAGAAGTATGGCTTGAGCTGGTGCACAAGGCTGTCTCTTCAAAGTCATCAGTCTGATCTCTGCAAGGGCAAGGAGGGCAGCTGAACTCTGCAGGCTGCTGAGGCTACTAGGGCTGTCCTCACTCATGTTGCTTCCTCACTTTTCTCCCCTCATCTTTGCTTCTTTGCAGCTTTTTTTGGAATATGGTGCACACTTTGCCTCAGCAAGGACTTCTGTCCAGTGTTGTCTACCCACACCTGGTCCATTTGGCCATCTCCTTTGTACCCTGGCTGGATGGAGCTTGCTGAATCTCAAAGCGAGATAAAGAAGACAAAAGGTTTGTGTGTGTCTCCCTGTGCTGGTTTGAAGCTAGCTAGAATGTTTTGGTGAGAAGGATTAGATCACAGGCTGTGAAAGAGAAACAAGGGTGATGTCTACTGCACTCATAGGCTTGCTGAGATGGATAAGAACAAGAATCCAAACACAGATAAGGGAGTTGCTCTTCACCTGAGCTCTGAGCTGCATTTCTCTCTAACCTCACCCTCCGTCTCTCTGATTAATCCACTTGCTTCCTAACCCCCTGGCCGAGCCTCCATTCTGCCTTGGAGCACAAGGCAACGTCTGGGGTAAGGTAGGGAGTGGGAGAAGGTGGAAGGGTGGTTGGGAGCCCCTCCTGGGAAGTCAGGTTTCTGGGAGGGCTGTTGTGTGTCTGTATCACCTTTTACCTTGTCTATAACTGTATATACTGTAAATATCTGCTTGTACAAGGAGCTAAGCTGTAAACATCAGCTTCATTCAAATTTCTGAAGCCGTCTGAGTCTAGTCTGGGTGAGTTCCAAAGTCGGGGGGGACGGACGGACGAGTAACACCCAAACAAGCACACTCCCCAGCAGTGAGTCAGCCTCAAACGCAGCGACTGATTGGGGAAATCAGGTTCAGGGCTATCCCAGGCTCCCAGCTCTGCAGGCATTCCTGCAAAAACTCTGGAGAGGAACAAGTTTTCTACCCACCACCAGCAAAATCTTTGTGTAGCTTTTATGGTTGCTTTTCAGACCAGCTTCCAGGCAGATCTACTTGCAGAGAGACCCATGGCAGTTTCTAGATGACTTGGTTTTTTACCCTGGGACATCCAATGCACCCTGTTATCAGCAACCTGCAAGTTTGCTTTGCAACTCATTCTGAAATCTATCATGCCCTGGGCCTCCCCTTCCGCTGCTGGGCAGTGGCAGGTCCATTAGTGCCTGCCCGAACACATGCAGTGAATTTGACACTCTGGAGAGCAAGCAGGGCATGCCCATTCAGCTAGCTCCCAGCCACCTCAGCAGCTCACCTGGCACATTGAGACCAGCCTACTCTGGTGGCATGGCCACAGAATCAGTCAGGGTCAGAAGGGACCACAAGGATCAGTCAGTTCCACCCCTGCTGCCATGGGCAGGGACACCCTACCCTAGAGCAGGCTGCCCACAGCCTCAGCCAGCCTGGCCTTAAACACCTCCAGGCATGGGGCCTCAGCCACCTCCTTGGGCAACCCATTCCAGGCTCTCACCACTCTCATGCTCAACAACTTCCTCCTCACCTCCAGCCAGAAACTCCCCACCTCCAGCTTTGCTCCATTCCCCCTAGTCCTGTCACTCCCTGACAGCCTAAAAAGTCCCTTCTCAGCTTTTTTGTAGCCCCCCTTCAGATAATGAAAGGCCACAGTAGGGTCAACACTATCACCCTCTGAAAGGATGCTCAAGAAGAGTGAGATCTGGTTGGGAAGTTGGGAGGGAAGTGCGGACAGAGAGGAGGCTGAGGGGAGAATAATGTGACCAGCAGGACTAGAGAGTTGATTTCCTCCTGTACTCAGTTCTGGTAAGGCCATGCCTCAAAGACTG
This sequence comes from Tricholaema leucomelas, assembly GCA_013400475.1. Lineage (NCBI taxonomy): Eukaryota > Metazoa > Chordata > Aves > Piciformes > Lybiidae > Tricholaema lacrymosa > Tricholaema leucomelas. Next base: position 11,480 of record WAAF01009845.1, on the reverse strand, counting down.
TTTTCAGTTTTGGGGCCTCACTCCAAGAAGGACACTGAGGTGTTGGAGCATGTCCAGAGAAGGGCAACAAAGCTGATGAAAGGTCTCGAGAACAGGTCTGGTGAGGAGCAGCTGAGAGAGCTGGGGTTGTTTAGTCTGAAGAAGAGGAGGCTGAAGGGAGACCTCATTGCTCTCTACAATTCCGTGAAAGGAGGTTGGAGCCAGGTGAGGGTTGATCTTTTGTCCTCAGTAGCAAGAGATAGGGCAAGAGGAAATGGCCTCAGGCTGCACCAGGGGAGGTTTAGGTTTGATATTAGAAGAAACTTATTTACTAACAGGGTTCTCAAACCCTGGACCAGGCTGTCCAGGCAGAGGCTTGAATTTCCCTGGAGGCATTTAAACGATGTGGAGATGTGGTGCTGAGGGACATGGCTGAGCACCAGCCTTGGCAGAGTTAGAGAATGGTTGGACTCAATCATAAAGGTCTTTTCCAGCCAAAGTGATTCTGTGATCCTTTAACATGAGATCTGAGTGCAGGAGCAGTGCTGCTGTGCTGCAGCTGCTGGGCTGTGTGGAGTGCCCACGGGTGAAGGGACCTCGTGGCTGTGCCAGCAGCAGGCAGAACTCCTCTTGCCTATGAAGGCTGGAGAACACTGGGATGTGTGCCTGCTTCTGGGCTGCGCTGGGACTTTGGCCTTAATCGTACACTTATTTGTTCTTTAATCTTGGTCACCTTATCAGACACCTTTGAACAACCAAATACATCTCCACTCACCTTGGGAACAGGCTTTGACATTCCTTTTCAGTTGCTTTTGTTTCCTTGTCAGAGACCTCTGAGAGATTAGAATGATCCTTCACAAACCTGGGCTTTGCCTTGAAGCCTCTGAAGCCTGCAGTGCCAGCAGCACCCGGGCACACAAAGACCCATGGCTTCACCATTAGACCAGAGCCACGTTAGGGTGGCTTCACCATTGGACCAGATCCCTCAAGGCCTTGTAGGACCTTCTGAACAATGCCTAATGGCTGTCCACCTCTTCTTCCCCAGAGACACTAGGTTATGTGTTACTAGGAGGGCTTTTGCTGGTCTGTCTGTGATGCCTGGAAGCAGAAATGAAAGTGATCATCTCAGCCATGAGATGCTGTGGGCTGACTTCAGGAAAGATGGAGAGAAGCAGCTCTGCCATGGGTAAATGTCATGCATTTTCTTTTGCTCCTGTTGCCTCTAGTCTGTCACTGGGCACCACTGAGAAGAATCTGTCTCCCTCATCTTCATTCTCTCCTTTCAGATGTCTCTACAAATCAATGAGGTCCCCCTGAGGCTACTCTTCTCCAGGTTGAACAGCTGCAGCTCTCTCACTCAGCCTCTCCTCACGTGAAGGATACTTCAGGTCACTGCGTTCATGACCTTACATTGAACTGGCTCAAATAAGTGCACCTCTTTTGTACTGGGGATCCCAGAGCTGGACCCAGCACTGCAGACATGGCCTCACCAGTACTGAGCAGAGTGAGAAAGGAGGCTGCTTCCAAGTTCAAAAAGCTGTGTTTGACCTAGGAATGGTTAAAGATGTCATTAGGGTTAATATGAGTCTTGGGCAGCTGCATCTGACCTGGAGGTCTGGGTAAGCATTGGATCCAGCCCCTGCTCTGCCTTGGCCAGCACCTGCTGCCCACAACAAAACAGTGGGAATGGCTTTCAGATGAATCATAGAATCATAGAATCAGTCAGGGTTGGAAGGGACCACAAGGATCAGCCAGTTCCAACCATCCTGCCATGCCCAGGGACACCCTACCCTAGAGCAGGCTGCCCACAGCCTCAGCCAGCCTGGCCTTAAACACCTCCAGGGATGAGGCCTCAACCACCTCCCTGGGCAACCCATTCCAGGCTCTCACCACTCTCATGCTCAACAACTTCCTCCTCACCTCCAGCCTGAACCTCCCCACTCCTGCTTTGTTCCATTCCCCCATGTCCTATCACTCCCTGACAGCCAGAAAAGTCCCTCCCCAGCATTTTTGTAGGTCCCCTTCAGATACTGGAAGGCCACAAGAAGGTCACCTGGGAGCCTTCTCTTCTCCAGACTGAACAGCCCCAACTCTTTCAGTCTGTGCTCACAGCAGAGCTGCTCCAGTCCTCTGAGCATCCTCATGGCCCTTCTCTGGACACACTCCAGCATCTCCACATCCTCTTATAATGGAGGCTCCAGAACTGGATGCAGTACTCCAGGTGAGGTCTGACCAGAGTGGAGTAGAGGGGGAGAATCACCTCCCTCACCCTGCTGGCCACACTTTTCCTGATGCAGCCCAGGCTCTGGTTGGCTTTCTGGGCTGCAAGTGCACACTGATGGCTCATGTTGAGCTTCTCATCCACCAGCACCCCCAGGTCCCTCTCCTCAGGGCTGCTCTCCAGCCACTCTCTGCCCAGCCTGGATTTGTGCTTGGGATTGCCTCTACCCAGCTGCAGAACCTTGCACTTGGTCTTGTTGAACCTCCTGAGGTTGGCTTGTGCCCACCTCTCCAGCCTGTCCAGGTCCCTCTGGATGGTTCCCTTCCCTCCAGCCTGTCTGCTGCACCACACAGCTTGGTGTCATCAGCAAACTTGCTGAGGGGGCACTCAGTGCCTCTGTCCATGGCACCCACAAAGATGTTGAACAAGAGTGGTCCCAGGACTGATCCCTGAGGGACTCCCCTTGTCACTGGCCTCCACTTGGCCATGGAGCCATTGACAGCCACTCTTTGGGTGCAGCCATCAAGCCAGTTCTTTATCCATCTTGTGGTCCACCCATCAAACTCATGTGTCACCAGCTTGGAGACCAGGATGTGGTGTGGAACAGTGTCAAAGGCCTTGCTCAGGTCCAGGCAAATGACATCACTTGCTCGCCCCTCATCTATTAACATTGTGACCTGTTGATAGAAGGCCACCAGGTTTGTCAGGCAGGATTTGCCCCTGGTGAAGCCATGCTGATTGTAGCCAATCACCTCTTGGTTTGGTGCCACCAAACCAAGTGGAAACCAAGTGGAGCAGGCATTCACAGAGCAAATGGCTTTTGAAAGAAATCAGCAGGTAAACAGGGTGGAGACCTCGTGCTCTGACGCCACCTCCTACGGATGGAAAACATGGCAAGGCTGCCTAGATAAATGTCATTGCCTCACCTGGTGAAAAACACCAAACAAACTGGAGTGAGATCTAGGAGAGGTTTTATGACTTCTAGGAAAGCTGCTGCACTGACACAGGGCTAGGAAACAACTGCCCCAAAGGCAGAGGTGTGCCAGTCACCCTGGGCCCACCTCTCACTCAGGAGTGTTGCCTGGGCTATAGAGGGAACCTGAGGGTCATCTTCTGCAGATGGTGGCAAGGTGGGCTGCTCTGCTGAGTCTCAAAGGGGACTGTGATGGTTTGGGTGTTACCTGCCCCCCCCCACTCCTTAAGAAATCACCCAGAATAGACTCAGCCGAGTTGGAAATTAGAATGGAGCTTTATATTTACAGCTTAGCACAATATCTTGGAGGTCTCATCCAACCTGATTGATTCTATGACTGGGTCCATGATGACAGGAGAGCACAACTGTGGAGCTGCCTTTGATGAGGACTGCTCTAGTGGAAGGTGTCCCTGCCTATGGCAGGGAGTTGGAGCTGGATGATCCTTGAGGTCCCTTCCAACCTAAACCATTCTATGATATTATTCTATGATTCTAGATGAGTTGTTCTGTATTGATAGGACAAGAGGAACAGCCTCATGTTGGAGCAGGAGAGGTTTAGGTTGGACATGAGGAACAAGCCTGGACAGAGAACTAACTTATCTATGTTTATACTCTTGTTCTTATCCATCTCAGCAAGCCTATGAGTGAAGTAGACATCAGCATTGTTTCCCTTTCACAGCCTGCAATCTAGTTCTTCTCACCAAAACATTCTAGCTAGCTTCAAACTGGCACAGTGTTTTTGTTTTTAAAGATCTCAGCAGGCCTGTGAGTGCAGTAGCCATCACCATCATTTCCTTTGCACAGCCCTATAATCTAATCCTTCTCTCTAAAATGTCCCAGCTAGGCTCAAACTAGCACAGGGAGAATCCCTTCCATAGCAGCCCTGCTGACTGAGGTGTCTTTGCAGGGCCATGGAAAAAAACAGTGCCTTACCTCTTGCCTCCAGCCAGGAGATCAGAAGAAGGAAGACATTGGCAGCTTGAAAACATCTCTCCAGAGATCTGGGAGCTGCAGGTGGGATAAGAGGACTGCTCTACGTCACTGGCAAGGGAAAGACAGAGAGCATCAGGAGATGTCCTTGGACATGGCCAGCACAACTCCATGCTGTCATCAGTGTGCATGCACTCATATTTTGGCTCTTCTGCAGCAATTTCCATGCAGCAGATGCTGAAGGGTTCCTCTGTTCATACCCAACCACAGCCACTGAGAGTCGTTGCACTTCTCTGCACTAGGACCTCAAACCCCAGGAGTCTCCTGCAAGTGTTAAACCTTTGCTTCCCCGAGGCAAAAGGGGCTGGACAGCCTTCGAAGTTGCCCTCCTACAAAAAAACTGCAGTGCCCACATCTGCAACCTTTCTTCTGGGTAAGAAAGGATTCAAAACTCTGAACTTTTTACTGCTTGTCCCTGCAGGGGTCATCAAAGCAGCGTGGAAATGGCAGGTAGCTGCCCAGAGGACAGGTACAATAAAGTGTTTCCTGATCAGAGCTACTTTTTGCAGGCACAAAGACCCTGAGATTTGAATTTCCTAACCCCAGCTGCGAGGGAGGAGCATCTCCAAAGTATCTTCAGGAGAAGAAAATTAAATTCCAGGCCTTGGAATCCTGCAGATGAGCTGGAGAAATCTGCAGGAAGCCTCCCTTCTGCATTCTGATTTTCCACCAGCACGTTCTGGTCTGCCTGCCCGCTCTAAGAAGGAAGGACTTGTGAAGTCAAACCCCACAGAGAAGCATTCAGATCTGAGTTGTACTGGTCTCATCAGCATGCTGGTCTCCAGAGAAGGAGACTCCACAACCTCTCTGGGCAGCTTGATGTGGGGCTCAGGCACCCTCACAACAAAGAATGTTTTCCTTAGGTTCGAGTGAAACCTCCTGGATTCTGGTTTGTAGCCGTTGCCTCTTCTCCTATCACTTGCAACCACTGCAAAGAGCCCAGCCTCACCCTCCTGACCCCCTCTCTTTGTCTACTGATCAGCATTGCTCAGATCCCCTCTCAGTCTGCTCTTCTCCAGGCTAACACCCCAGCTCTCCTAGCCTTTCCTGTTCACAGAGGTATTCCAGTCCCCTCAACATCGTTGTGATCCTCTGCTGGACTCTCTCCAGTAGTTCACTGTCCCTCTTGAACTGGGGAGCCCTGAGTTGGACTCAGCACTCCAGGTGTGGCCTTTCCAGGGGCATAAAAACCTTCTTTATCTTGCTGTCCACTCTCTTCTTGAGTGTTTGCTTAGAGCAGCAGGTGTAGTTCAGGCTTCTGCTGGGGTTCCCAAGGTCTCTGCTTGGCTCTCTCACAGCTCAGCTCCCACTGCAGCTGTAGACAAACCACGTTTCTCACCTTCATGACAGAGCTGACACAGAAGACATCCAGGGCTTGAATACTGACAAAATCACTGCTGCCTCTCCCAGACCAGCAAAGCCTCCCTGTGCAAAACTGCCTGAGGTTCATGCTCAATTCCCATATGCAGCTGCAATGATTGCACTGATTTGGATGTCAGTGTCCCCTGAGACACTCTGGGTTAGCTCAGAAGCAATGAGGAGAGCTGGGTAGAGGTGAGCCTCATGAGGTTCAGCAAGGGCAAGTGTAGGGTCCTGTACCTGGGGAGGAATAACCCACTGCAGCAGTACAGGTGAGGAGGTTGACCTGCTGGGAAGCAGCTCTGTGGAGAAGGATGTGAGAGTGCTGGTGGACAACAGGACAGCCATGAGCCAGCAAGGTGCCCTCATGGCCAGGAAGGCCAACAGTATTGTGGGATGCATTAAGAAGAGTGTGGAGTTTCTCCTCCTTCTCTACTCAGACCTGATGAGGCCACATGTGGAGTATCGTGTCCAGTTCTGAGCTCATCAGTTCCAGAGGAACTACCAGAGTGAGTCCAACAGAGGGTCTGTGAAGATGCTGAGTTGACTGGAGCCATCTGACTTAGGAGGAGAGGTTGAGAGACCTGGGCCTGTTTAGTGTGGAGAAAAGCAGACTGAGAGGGGATTTTATCAATGCTGATCAACATCTGAAGGGTGAGGCATAAGAGGATGGGGCTGGGCTCTTTTCAGTGGTGCCCAGTGGCAGGACAAGGGGCATCAGGCACGAAATGGAATCCAGGAGGTTTCACTTGAACTTAAGGAGAAACCTCCTTGGTGTGAGTGTGCTGCAGCTCAGAGAGATTGTGAAGTTTCCTTCTCTGGTGACTGTCAAAACCTGCCTGCACACTGTGCTCCTGAACAATCTGCTCTGGGTGTTCCAGAGCAGAAAGGGTTGACCTGGTAGGTGGTTGAGGCCCCATCCCAGGAGGTGTTTAAGGCCAGGCTGGATGAGGCTGTGGGCAGCCTGCTCTAGGGCAGGGGGGTTGGAACTAGCTGATCCTTGTGGTCCCTTCCAATCCTGACTGATTCTATGATTCCTGCTCTAGTTGGGGTTTGGACTAGTTGATCTCCAGACATCCCTTCAACCCCTCACCATTCTCTGATGCTGTGAGGCAAGTTGCAGGAGTGTAAACCTTCATCCTCCACAGCTGCACCATGACCACCTGCAGGCACTGGAGCTGAGACGGAGGAGCACAATGCAGCATTGTAATCACGCTGAGGCAGCAGGTCAGAGAGGAAGGGAGGTTGCAGCACTGCTGGTGGAGAGCTGCACCCTGTGCAGAGGCAGCTCTGACCATTGTGTTTGAGCAGAGGCTGTTCAAACAGCACCAGGTATGCGCTGAGCCAAGGCTGTCCTCGCCATTTCTTATAGGCACTGGTGGGTCAGAGGTTCAGAGAGACAGATTCAGGTCCAGAGTCTATGTGTGAGGAGAGCTGTGACTCATCAGAGATATGAGAGGGTCTGGGGACTGAGAACACTGTGCTGTGGTCACAAGAGCCAGAGTGGGGGCCACATGTAGGGCAGGAGTCGGAGAATGAAGGGGATGCAGCAGCCATGAGGATGTGCTGAGGAAGAGGAGCACAATCACCTCATTTCCTGCATGCTTGAGCACAGATATTCTGCTTGTGCACCATCTCCACTGCTACTTTCCTCCTGCCCTGACATCTCTGATGTCCTTTCTCACCTTGCTGCTGGGCCTGGAGAGCTCTCTCTCCCCAGTGGAGTCCACAGACACGTGTTTCCCAGAGGGGCCAAGGGCATGACTGCTGCCCAGCCATGGTCCTATGGAAGCCAGTTTGCTAAAGAAGCTGAGGGTAGCTCTTTGTCTGCTGTGAGTTTCACATGAGTGGTTTACCAAGTCCCATTAGTGGACTCTCCTGCATCCAGCTGAGCAAGGACATCCCTGGTTGCACCTCTGAAGACTGATAAAGATGGTTCAGAGAGAAGAATGGGGTACATGGTGGCTACGTGTGGAGGTGCATCCCCCTCAACATGAGCAGTTGCATAAGTGGTCCAAATATCTGATCTTGCAGATGTTAAAACATGCCCTCCTCCAGACCTCCTGCTGCAGCCCTGGCTGGGGTAGCTGTATTTGCTCAGCAAGCAGCTGCTGTTTGCACAGAGGGGATTCAGTAGGCTACAGCTTGGTTGAACTTTGTTCCTGGAATCGTGCATTACAACTTGTGCTCTCTCACCTCTGCTGCCTTGGCTTTAGATCCTGTTCTCTGACATGGGCCAAGGGAATGACCTTCCTCTGGGCCATTTATTTCTGTCTTTGATGCTTTATGGTTTCTTTTCTCATGCTTGCCTTAGAATCATAGAATCAACCAGGTTGGAAGAGACCTCCAAGATCATCCAGTCCAACCTAGCACCCAGCCCTAGCCAATCAACCAGACCATGGCACTGAGTGCCTCATCCAGGCTTTGCTGAAACACTTCCAGGGATGGCAACTCCACCACCTCCCTGGACAGCCCATTCCAATGCCAATCACTCTGGCAATAACTTCCTCCTAACATCCAGCCTAGACCTCCACTGGCACAACTTGAGACTGTGTCCCCTTTGTTCTGTTGCTGGTTGCCTGGGAGAAGAGCCCAACCCCACCTGGCTACAGCCTCCCTTCAGGTAGTTGTAGACAGCAATGAGGTCTGCCCTGAGCCTCCTCTCCTGCAGGCTGCACACCCCCAGCTCCCTCAGCCCCTCCTCACAGGGCTGTGCCTCAGGCCCCTCACCAGCTTCGTTGCCCTTCTCTGGACACCTTCCAGTAGCTCAACATCTCTCTTGAATTCAGGACCTCAGAACTGGACACAGCACTCAAGGTGTGGCTTGACCAGTGCTGAGTGCAGGGGCAAAATAACCTCTCTTGTCCTGCTGGCCACACTGTTCCTGATCCATGCCAGGATGCCATTTCATTCCAATGTTCCTCAGCCAGTCTGTGACCATTATTTTCCTTTGAGCAAATGAACACCAGGAGAGCCTTCTCCATCTGTACTTTGCGTCTTAACCTTAGCTAATCTTACAGATCACAATCATAGGATCAGAAAGGTTGGAAAACCCCTTTCAGATCATCACATCCAACCTTGAGAACTTAAAGATCTGCTCTATTTTCCCTTCCATTATCAAAGTCTTTGAGTAAGAGGTGTCCATGGGTTGAGACAGGAACTGTCCACAGACCTGAACTCTCCATCAAGGTGGCCCAGGCAAGGTAGAATGTCCCTGGACTGTACAGCAGTCCAGCCATGGCACAGCATCTGCCTTTCCCTCTTCTACCTTTCTGCCCCCACCTCTTTTATTTTTAAGCAGTCAACTGTGACCAGAAGAAGTTTCACCATGGCTGCTGGATAAAGGAGCAACCTGTACTTTGGCATTTGTTGAGCACAGTGGACTGAACCCAGAACTGCTTCAAGTGCCTATGTCTCCCCTTAAAAGTCAGGTCAGCTTGACTTGCAAACAGTTAATCCTTTAATTCAGCCTCGATTGCCAAAGGTGGCAATAGCACCAGGCAAGTGGATGCCCTCTCTGAGCCATCCTGTCCTCTGCCACCTCCACAGCATACTTTGTGCTACCTCTGGTACAGTGAGGTCACTTGGCCTCTGAAATGTCTACCCTCCTGGAATAATAGAGAAGCCCAGACTGAACTTTTAGAGGGCTAGGCCACAGCAGGATGGTTCCTTCTTTTGTCTTCTCCAATTCACTAGCTCCTCCTTCACAGATGGACCTTGCAAGTATTAGTAACACAAGTATTGCGCTAAGGAGTATAAAGATGATTGCTCTTCTGATGTAAAATGCTTCCCTGAGGAGCTGCTTAGTGCTGTGCCTTGAAAGTCTGTGCTACCATCCCTTGTGGTAGGCAAGGAAGGAGCCACAGGTTGGTAGTTCCAGCTTCCCTGGAGCCTACCATCAATTGCACAAGTCCAACGTCCTTGACCGAAAGTCAGCCTGCTCTCTTCATGGGGATTTCCCACCTGAAGGGGAATGTGCAAGAGGAACAAGTATCTTGTTTGTGATAGCATCTCCAAGAAGCCTTTCCTGCTGTTTGCTCATGTTATTTCTCCAGAGCATGTTTATAGAAGACAGTGTTGATGTCAGCTCAGGGCTGTGGTGCTCTTGAGGCTCAGCCCTTGGTAGGAACATTTGGTTCGATGGAAAAATCCTCACTGCTGCCTACAAAAATAACTGGTCAGGAAAAAGTGGGCTGCAGGTGGACTGAAATACAGGCTCACTGCCATCCAGAGAGTCAAGGGCTTGCTTTCTATCCCCTGGTCTAACTAGGAGATAGCTTTGCCTTGTTCTCTCCTGTGTGCCAGGGTGCTGCTAAGGTCTGCCTGCTCCTAGAAGGATGGGCAGCCCAGTATGATGGTACAGCTGGGCAAGCAGAGGACTTATCCATCACTGCCTCCATGCAAGGTGAGCAGGATGGAGCCTAGGATAGCAGCTAGGGTCAGCCCAGAGTCCAGATCCCCTGGGAAGCTGGTGATGACAAGGCACATCTGAGGCTGGGATCAGATCTGGGGACTATAGCAGGGTTGGATGCAGCCTGTCTGCAGTGACCAAGCAGGCCCAAAGTCTGGTTAGGAAGTCTGTCCATGGGTTAGGGTCTGGATCAACAGGACCATGGCCAGACAGGAGCAGAGCTGTAGTGGAGCTGGGGAGCAGTGCTCCCCCAGCATTGAGCAGACAGGGGCTATGGGCTCGGCATGAGCGGGCTTCTGCAGGCTTGTCACTGGGGCTGCCTGGTGAAGCTGAAAATGAAGGAGCATGGTGTGGTAAGAGCTGCTGGTGCCTTCTGGTGAAGGATGTCTCTTGCAACACTGCACAGCTGACCACTCTGTTCTCTCTGCCCTCAGCAGGTAGTGTTCATAGCAGAAGAGTGGTTCTCTGGCAGATGCAGATGATGGGAGAAGGCTGTTGGTGATCAGCGGGGTGCGTGTTGAAAGGCAAAACCTCTGGTGGATCAGGGAGCAACAGATCTCAGCTCAGGTCTGCAAGGATACAGAGCTTCAGTCACTCAGTGGCCAGGCTGCCCAGGAGAAGCTTGTTTCCTTGTTCTGTTGTCATTCAGAGCTGGTAGCACGAAGCTGTTCCTCCTCAGGCAGCAGCCTTTGTCTGTCACACAACTGATGAGCACAGCCTCACTTGCGCAACTTACAGCTAAGTGTCTGGAGCAGGAAGGTTTTCTGGTCGCTTCCTTATTCCTGCAACAGTTCCCAGCAGCTGTTAGGGCCACTTCACACTCTTCACTGCACCTTCCCACCACTTCTACCAGTGCTGAGGCACCTGCATGAGAAGAGAGTGTAGGCAAGGGCCTGAGGGATGATGCAGCTGGGGCTCTGGGAGAGGGCTCTGTGTCCTGCAGACCACCGTGCCCCAGAGCTCCTAGCCTCAGCCAGGCATGTGCCCTGAAGCCCCCACACCTCTGCCTAGGGTTTCTGCTCCTTTACCCCTCTGGCTGGAATTGTCAAGAGGATTAAAATGCCATAGAAGTCTAAAAGCTCTCGAGGTGGGGGGTTGAAATCTGCTCAGCTTGGCCTTTTGCTCCCCTCCCTCTGCTCTTCCCAAGGCTCTTAGTAGTCCCAAGAGTTGTATTATTTTGCACATTGCAAAACAGTAATTACTGGAAAGGCTTAGGCGGTGGTTTGAGAGCCAGCATCCAGCAGTGCCTTCAGGCCTGTGCCAACCCTGGAAAAGGAGGACAGGAGGAGCTGCTCCCCTCAGATTTTATCTTGATGAGAACATCTTGACCAGTGTCCAGGAAATAAATTCCTTTGCTGCTTGGAGGAGAGAGGAGGAAGTGAAAGGTTAAACCTGCCTGTGGGCCTCTTGGAGAGCACTGGGCAGGGGAGATCTTTCCCTGATGATATGGTCATCACTAGCACTGGCAAGGAAGAGTTGCTCTCCCAGATGCTGGAGCTGGTATTTAGAATCACAGGATCAGTCGGGGTTGGAAGAGACCACAAGGA
>WAAF01009843.1:0-22263 GCA_013400475.1 Tricholaema leucomelas | reverse complement strand
GATGATGATGATGATGATGATGATGAACACAGCTCACAGATTTCCCCCTTCTATCTGCAGCACTGCTCATGGCTCTTGTGTTGAAACAAAAAACCAACAACCCCAAACACAGCAATTCTAATTCTAATTCTAATTCTAACTCTAACTCTAATTCTAATTCTAATTCTAATTCTAATTCTATGTGATATATAAAATATATATAGACACAACAATAATAGTCATTAAATTATCAATTATTAATTATTATCAAGCAATAGTAGTTGTAACAATCATATTACAATTGATCATTATATATAACTTGTAATATAGATAATAATTAATTTTATTATCATCATCATCATCATTATTATTATTAACACAGCTCAGAGATTTTCCCCCTTCTATTTNTAATAACAGTAATAATAGTAACATTTAATAATAATAATAATAATTATTATTGTTATTGTTATTGTTATTATTATTATTATCACAGCTCAGAGACTTCCTCCTTCTATCTGCAGCACTACTCCTGGCCCCTGTGTTGAAAAAGAACAACCTCAAACACAGCAATACAAAATCAAATGGAGCTAAGAGGTGCAGTGACAGCAAAAGCTGAGTCTGATTGCAAGGGACAAGTGTTTTCTGGCATCCTGGGTCTGTGCATTTGTTCAGCATTCCTCTGTCTATCTATTTCTATTTCTGTTGCTGGTAGGTCATCTGTTTGCCAAGGATCAGAGAGTCAGAGAACCAAGCAGGTTGGAAGGGACCTCCCAGCTCAGCCAGCCCAACCTAGCACCCAGCCCTGGCCAAGCAACCAGAACATGGCACTAAGTGCCCCAGCCAGGCTTGGCTTCAACATCTCCAGGGGTGGTGACTCCACCACCTCCCTGGGCAGCCCATTCCAGTGCCAATCACTCTCTCTGTTATTATACTTCCTGCTTGAGAGAGTCCAGTGTGGAGCCACAAAGATGATGAAGGGAACCAAACATCTCATGAGGAGACCCTGAGGGAGCTGGGGCTTGGATCTTAGAGTCATAGAATCATAGAATCAAGCAGGGTGGAAGAGAGCTCCAAGCTCAGCCAGCCCAACCTAGCACCCAGCCCTGGCCAATCAACCAGACCATGGCACTAAGTGCCCCAGCCAGGCTTGGCTTCAACATCTCCAGGGGTGGTGACTCCACCACCTCCCTGGGCAGCTTGGAGAGGAGGAGTCTGAGAGGTGACCTCATCAGTGGCTGTCAATGTGTAAAGGTGAGCGGCAGGAGGCTGGAGCCAGGCTCTGCTGGGTGATGCCCACTGACAGCACAAGAGGCAGTGATGGAAGCTGAGGCATAGGAAGTCCTCTCATCATCCTCATAGGCCTCCGCTGGACCCTCTCCAGCAGATCCCTGTCCCTCTTCAACTGGGGAGCCCAAAACTGAACACAGTATTCAAGATAAGGTCTCAGCAGGGCAGAGTCGAGAGGGAGAAGAACCTCCCTGGATCTGCTGGGCACACTCTGCTTAATACACCCCAGGATCCCATTGGCCTCTTGGCCACAAGGGCACATTGCTGTGCCGTGGGTAACTTGTTAGCCACCAGGACCTCCAGGTCCCTCTCCACAGGGCTGCTCTCCAGCAGATCACCTCCCAGCCTGTACCATCAGATGGTGGAAGCCTCATCCCTGGAAGTCTTTAAGGCCAGGCTGGATGTGGCTCTGAGCAACCTGCTCTAGTGTGAGGTGTCCCTGCCCATGGCAGGGGAGTTGGAGATGGATGATCCTTGAGGTCCCTTCCAACCCTGACACTTCTATGAGTCTATGATCTTTATGCCCTGGGCTGAAAGAGGAGATGAGGAAGCTAGAAGTGGGTAGATCCAGACTGGCTGTTAGGAAGAAATCCTTCACCATGAGAGTGGTGAGACCCTGGCAGAGGTTGCCCAGGAAGGTTGTGGCTGGCCCCTCCCTGGAGGTGTTCAAGGCCAGATTGGATGAGGTCTTGGACAACCTGGGCTGGTGGAAGGTGTCTCATGGCAAGGGCTTGGAAATGGATGATCTATCATGTTCCAACCCAAACCATTCTATGACTCTCTGAATCTCCACAGCTGCAGAAACTAGACCCTATTATCCTCACTGTGAGTACACTGTGTCAACTGGGGGGGGATGAAGGGGGGAGGGAGGTCTGCATCATTTTGCTGTGCTTTTTTCCCCTCCTCTTTTCTGTGCTTGGATCAGGCATCCCTCAAGGAGATCCACTTTGTGACCATGGGAATCTCATTCCTCACTCTTTGTTAAACAGCTTGGGCAAAGCATTTCCAGTCCAGTGAGAGGCTGAGGTTGGCTGCTGACTATTTATTATGCACTCAGCATTGTCTCTGCTCCTTGCCTGAACAACTCTCGTTAAACAGCAGCCTAATGACTGTTGGAGCACACATGGGGCACAGCTAATCACCAGCAACATCTTCTCTCACTTGCACCTGCATGCAGCAATCACCAGGCCTGGCTTACAGCATGGGGTTTGGAATGGGCTGCCCAGGGAGGTGATGGAGTCCCTGGAGGTGCTGAAGCCAAGCCTGGATGAGGCACTTAGTGCCATGGTCTGGTTGACTGGACAGGGCTGGGTGCTAGGTTGGACTGGGTGAGCTTGGAGGTCTCTTCCAACCTGCTTGACTCTATTCATTCTATTCTATTCTATTCTATTCTATTCTATTCTATTCTATTCTATTCTATTCTATTCTATTCTATTCTATTCTATTCTGTTCTGTTCTGTTCTGTTCTATTCTATTCTATTCTATTCTATTCTATTCTATTCTATTCTATTCTATTCTCTCAGGTTCCCAGCTCTGTGGCCTCTTTTTCACCTCTGCTGTGGTTTGCTCTGTGTAGAATTGCAGAATGGGTTGGGTTGGAAGGGGTCTTAAAAGTCTTCCAGTTCCAACTCCCTGCCATGGGCAGGGACACCTCACATCAGCTCAGATTGTTCAGNCACCCTCAACCTGTGCCAATATCTTCCCACCCTCACTGCAAAGAATTTCTTCCTAATCTCCCATCTAAATCTCCCCTGCTCAAGCCTCAGTCCACTCTACCTCACCCTATCACTCTCAGCCCTCAATAAAAGTCCCTTCCCAGCTCTCCTGCAGCCCCTTCAGGTACTGGAAGGTTGCTCTAAGGTCTCCCTGGAGCCTTCTCTCCCTCACTGAACAGTCCCAGCTCTTGCATACATACACCACACAGGTCACTTGAGGTGTGCAGCATTTTGCTATGCCACCAGACACTACTTTTGTGTCCCGCTGGGCCTGGGACCTTGAGTGTCCATACAAGAGATCTACCAGTAGGTGCTGGCAGAGGGACCTGGGCAGGCACAGCCCAATGCCAGGAGTTTAAACAAGGCCAAGTGCAGGGTTCTGCACTTTGGCCACAAAACCCTCAAGCAGCTACAGGCTGGGGACAGAGTGGCTGAGAGCAGCCAGGCAGAGAGGGAGCTGGGAGTGCTGGGAGAGAGGAGCTGAAGAGGAGGCAGCAGTGCCCAGGTGGGCAGCAGAGCCAATGGCATCCTGGGCTGGCTCAGGAGCAGTGTGGGCAGCAGGACAAGGGAGGTTCTTCTGCTCCTGTGCTCAGCACTGCTCAGGACACCCCTTGAGTGCTGTGTCCAGTTCTGGGCTCCTGAATTCAAGAGAGATGTTGAGGTGCTGGAAGGTGTTTGGAGAAGGGCAGCAAGGCTGGGGAGGGGCCTGGAGCACAGCCCTGTGAGGAGAGGCTGAGGGAGCTGGGGGTGTGCAGCCTGCAGCAGAGGAGGCTCAGGGCAGAGCTCATTGCTGTCTGCAGCCTCAGGCTGTGCCAAGGCAGGTCCAGGCTGGATGTTAGGAAGAAGTTCTTCCCAGCAAGAGTGATTGGCACTGGAATGGGCTGCCCAGGGAGGTGGTGGAGTCCCCATCCCTGGAGGTGTTTAAGAGGAGGCTGCATGAGGCACTTAGTGCCATGGGTTAGTTAATGAGAAGGTGTTAGGTGATAGGTTGGACTCAATGATCTCGAAGGCCTTTTCCAACCTGGTCAATTCTGTATTCTGTGGAAGACAAAAGCATCCCTGATCACAGCTTTCTCCCTCTTCCCACCTTTATTGCCCCTTTGAAGCACCTTCTCTTGTGTTTGATCTTACAGGGCTGGGTTAAGCCTGGCATGCTTAGCAATTCCCCTGTGGTTGCTTTGCAACCATGTCTGCTGCTGACAAACGCCAAGGGCAGCCCTGAGAAGGTGGGAAGCTCACTTCATTTACACCACCAGAGTCACTGCTGAGGGAGTGTGGAGGAAAACACAGCGCTGCCTGTTCCCTGCACTGATGTCTTGCGCTCAGGCACTGGCATATGCTCACCCTGCTGGTGTGCCGCACCGAGCGCTCTCTCCAGAGGGACTGGGACATGTGTTCAGCTGCTAGGGCTCATAAAGCCTCTGATTTAGATGAAAATGTCTGCAGTGGAGCCACTGTCTGCTGAGCAACTCCTTTCACAGAATCACAGAATCACAGAGCAGGAGGGGTTGGAATGGAGCTCTGGAGCCCAACCTTCTGTCAGAGCAGGATCACCCAGGGCAGGTCACACAGGAACACATCCAGACAGGGCTGGAAAATCTCCAGGGAAGGAGATTCCACAGCCTCTCTGGGCAGCCTGCTCCAGGGCTCTCTCACCTTCACAGTGAAGAAGTTCTGACAACCAGCAACAGCAACAGGAGGGAGTTCTGATTCTGGCACTCAGGGACAGAAGAAGGGGACACAGCCACAAGCTGTGCCAGGGCAGGTTCAGGCTGGATGTCAGGAGGAAGTTGTTGGCAGAGAGAGTGATTGGCATTGGAATGGGCTGCCCAGGGAGGTGGTGGAGTGGCCGTGCCTGGAGGTGTTGAAGCCAAGCCTGGCTGGGGCACTTAGTGCCATGGTCTCATTGATTGGGTAGGGCTGGGGGCTAGGTTGGACTGGATGAGCTTGGAGCTCTCTTCCAACCTGCTTGATTGATTCTATGATTCTAAGTTTCTCCTCATGTGAGGTGGAACTTCCAGTCTTCCAGTTTGTACCTGCTGCTCCTTGTCCTGTCTCTGGGCACCACTGAGAAGAGCCTGGCACCTTCACCTTGGCACCCACCCCTCACATGTTTGCAGACACAGAGCAGATCCTCACTCAGCATTCTCCTTTCCAGACTAAACAGCCCCAGGGGTCTTTCTTCACAGAGATGTCCCTTTGCCATGCCTGTAGCTCTCTGTTGGACTCTCTCCAGCAGTTCCCTGTCCTTCTTGAGTCGGGGAGCTTAAAACTGGACAGAGTATTCCAGGTGTGGTCTCACTAGGGCAGAGTAGAACAGAAGGTGAACCTCCCTAGCCCTGCTGGCCACACTTTTCTTAATGCCCCCCAGGATACCATTGGATACCTCTTGGCCCCAGGGCACATTGCTGCCCGTGCAGACCTTGCTCCCCACCTGCACTCCACGATCGCCCTCCTTAGAGCGGCTTTCCAGCAGGACAAGCCCTGCACTGTGCTGGTGCCTGCTGTTGTTCCTCCTCAGACTCAAGACCCTGCAGTTGTGCTCACTGAACTTGCTGAGGTTCCCCTTCCCCCAGCTCTCAGCCATGCTCTGCTTTCTGACACTGGTCAGAGTGGTTCTGAGGGTTGGATACCACTCTGAATTTAATCCTTTGGCCCAGAAAACGTTCAGAATCCAGGGAGGGTTTACTGAAGCAGCATGTGGGACCATCCATTTCTATCTGGTGACTTCCTGCTCACAAGAAAGGGCCAACTGGATCTCAGTAAGGGTAAGCTGAAAACACCCTACGGGTCCTTGGTACTCATCAGCTGGTACAGCTCTGAAACCTTCAAAGAGCTGCTGGCTTTGAGGGGTAGGCTAAACCTTTCCAGCTGGTGGTTTTGGGAAGCAGAGGTGGACCTGGCATTGCAGGTGTCACCAGGGAAAAGGAGAAGGTTTGGCTGTGGCTCCAGGCAATGGTTGAACCTTGGACTTATTTCATCTCTGCCGGCAGTTTGCTCCACCATCAGATACCTTCATCCAACAGTGGTTGGTTTTGCCACCAGAATTCCCTTCAGATTTACTTGGTATCTTCTGACAGTTTGCTCCATCATCAGATACCTTCATCCAACCCAGATAGTGGTTAGACCATGGATTTATTTGATCTCTGCCGGCAGTTTGCTCCACCATCAGATACCTTCATCCAAGCAATGGTTAAGCCTTGGATTTGTTTGATGTCTTCTGGCAATTTGCTCCACCATCAGATACTTTCATCCAAACCAAGCAATGGTTAAGCCTTGGATTTACTTGATCTCTGCTGGCAGTTTGCTCCATCATCAGATACCTTCATCCAACAGTGGTGGTTTTGCCACCACGACTACCTTCATGCTTTCCTGGGTTGTGTAGCTATGAAGGAGGGATTGATTCCTCCTTATTGCTTAGGAAGTTATTGGGGCAGGACTGCATTGCTATGTTGCATTTGTCTCTTCACAGTCCTGTGCTCTCCTACCTGCTGACTGCTTCTCCCTTTTACATTGCTCATCAGGGACACCACAAAGCTCTCCTGGTGCTGGCAACATCTTTCCTCTCATGCGTTTGCAGCATTGAGCAGAACAAAGCCCTGCTCTCTGCTGGTGGGTAGCAGGCACTCAAGAATCATAGAATCATAGAATCATAGAATGGTTAAGGTTGGAAGGGACCTCAAGGATCATCCAGCTCCAACTCCCTGCCATAGGCAGGGACACCTCCCACTAGAGCAGGTTGCTCAAGGCCTCATCCAGCCTGGCCTTAAACGCCTCCAGGGAGGAAGCATCCACAACCTCCCTGGGCAACCTGTGCCAGTGTCTCACCACCCTCACTGTAAAGAACTTCCTCCTAACATCCAGTCTGAATCTCCCCTCTGCCAGTTCAAACCCATTCCCCCTCGTCCTGACATTCCCAGACCTTGTCAATAGTCCCTCCCCAGCCTTCCTGTAGGCTCCCTTCAGATACTGCAAAGCCACTCTAAGGTCTCCTCGAAGCCTTCTCTTCTCCAGGCTGCAGAGCCCCAACTCTCTCAGCCTGTCCTCATAGCAGAGCTGCTGCAGCCCTCTGAGCATCTTCGTGGCTCTCCTCTGGACTGGCTCCAGCAGTTCCATGTCCTTCTTGTGCTGGGGGCTCCAGAACTGCACACAGTGCTCCAGGTGGGGTCTGAGGAGAGCAGAGCCAAGGGGCAGAATCCCCTCCCTTGCCCTGCTGCCCACACTGCTCTTGCTGCAGCCCAGCACAGGGTTGCTGTCTGGGCTGCATGTGCACACTGCAGGCTCCTGTTGAGCTTTTCGTCAACCCAGACCTCGTTGCTGCTGCGCTGGGCCAGCCCTGCTGTAGATCAGGTGGAAGAAGCTGGCTCTCGGTCTTCTTCCTGCCAGGATGATGCAGGTCTATTTCTGACAGAGAACTTTTAAACCACCACAGAGTGAGGAGCTGGAAGGTCTCTTGTAAATCACGCTGTACTCACACACAAACAGGGCTTAAATCAAGCTGGGGAGCAATACCCTGCGCAGGATGAATGTCTGCTCGTGGATTTATGTCAGATCTGTGTGCACAAAGGATTGATGAGGGATCGATGCCTGCCCTTGGGATGAGCGGAGGAGCGCTGGCGCCCGGCTGAGCTGGACCACTTGATGTCACTCTTGCTTGGGGATGTGCTCAGGCTGCTGCTGCAGCACCGATGGGCTCAGCTCAAAAGCAGAGTGGGACAGCAGGGTTAGAGAAGTCTTCTGGGCCAGCTGTTTAAAAGGAACGAGCCAGGCACACTCGTTAGGGATTCTGCCTCTCAGAATCAACAGGCAGGTTGGCAAAGCTCCTCAGGATCACCAAGTCCAGCCTAGAACCCTGCTCTACAAGATTCACCTTAAACCATAGCCCCAAGCACCACATCCAAACCACCCTGAAATACATCCAGGGCTGGGGACTCCACCACCTCCCAGGGCAGCTCATTCCACCATCCCCGAAGGTGTTCAAGAAGAGCCTGGATGAGGCACTTAGTGCCATGGTCTGTTTGACTGGATGGGGCTGGGTGCTAGGTTGGACTGGATGAGCTTGGAGGTCTCTTCCAACCTGATTGATTCTATGATTCTGTGATTCCAGTTCCTGACCACTCTCTCCATGAAAAACTTTTTCCTAACGTCCAACCTAAACCTCCCCAGCCTCAGCTGGAGGCCATTCCCCCTTCTTCTGTCTCCAACTACCTGTGAGCAGAGCCCAGCAGCAGCCTCTCCACAATGTCCCTTCAAGTAGCTGCAGACAGCAATGAGGTCTGCCCTCAGCCTCCTTGGTTTCACACTGACCATCCCCAGCTCCCTCAGTCTCTCCTCATCACATTTATCCTCCAGACCCTTCCCAGATTCACTGCCCTCCTCTGCACTGGCTCCAACACCTCCACATCTCTCTTGTATTGCAGTGCCCAAAGCT
Source organism: Tricholaema leucomelas (assembly GCA_013400475.1). Classification (NCBI taxonomy): domain Eukaryota; kingdom Metazoa; phylum Chordata; class Aves; order Piciformes; family Lybiidae; genus Tricholaema lacrymosa; species Tricholaema leucomelas. The sequence continues at coordinate 13,851 of WAAF01009843.1, read as the reverse complement.
GAACACAGCACTCGAGGTGTGGCCTCACCAAAGCTGAGCACAAAGCTTAGCAGCCCTGGCGGAGAACTCACATGTTCAGTGAGGGAGAGAAGGCTCCAGGGAGACCTTAGAGCAACCTTCCAGTACCTGAGGGGGCTGCAGGAGAGCTGGGGAGGGACTTTTGATGAGGGCTGAGAGTGATAGGGTGAGGTAGACTGGACTGAGGCTTGAGCAGGGGAGATTTAGATGGGAGATTAGGAAGAAATCCTTTGCAGTGAGGGTGGTGAGACACTGGCACAGGTTGAGGGTGGTGAGACACTGGCACAGGTTGCCCAGGGAGCTGTGCTCCACAACGTCCCTGGAGGTGTTCAATACCTCCTACTCCTTAGCCTTCTTCTCCTCCTCCTTCTCCTCCCCTTCCTCCTCACCCTCCTCCTCCTTCTTCTTTCTTCTTCTTCTTCTCCTTTCTTCTTCTTCTTCTTTCTTCCTCTTCCTCTTCCTCTTCCTCTTCCTCTTCCTCTTCCTCTTCCTCTTCCTCTTCCCCCTCTTCTCCTCCTTCTTCTCCTCCTTCTTTTTCTTCTTCTCCTTCTCCTTCACATTAACATTATTATTATTAATAATAATACAATAAGTATTTAATAGAGAAAATGGTGGAAGTCTAATGTGGTTGGTGACCAAATTTCAGGGATGAGCCATGGCACCTGCTGAGACTGCACCTTGAGTACTGTGATCAGTCTTGGGTCTCTCACTCCCAGAGAAGGGCAGCAAAGCTGGGGAAGGGTGTGGAGAGCAGGACTGGGGAGGAGCAGTTGAGGGAGCTGAGGGGGTTTAGTGTGGAGAAGAGGAGGCTGAGGGCAGAGCTCATTGCTCTCTGCAGCTCCCTGAGAGGAGGCTGCAGGCAGGTGGGGGTTGGGCTCTGCTCCCTAGGCTCAGGTGATAGAAGGAGAGGAAATGTCCTGAACTTGTGCCAGGGGAGGGTTAGGTTGGACAGTAGAAGCAATTTCTTCAGCAGAAGGATTGACAAGCTCTAGAAGAGGCTGCTCAGAGGAACACTTGAATCAGCATCTCTGGTGGTATTTAAGAGCTGATAGATGTGGTGCTGAGGGATCTGGTCCAGCAGCAGACTTGGTAGAGCTGGGCTGGTGGCTGGGTGCTAGGTTGGGCTGGATGAGCTTGGAGGTCTCTTCCAGACTGCTTCATTCTATGATCTTTAAGTTCCCTTCCAACCCAAGCCATTCTATGGTTCCATCACCATCATATCCCACTCCAGCACTTGCTTCCCTTTCCCCAGGCATCCTCACACACAAGGCAAGAGGTTTGCCAAAGATCACAAAGATCTTAAAGGTCTTTTCCAGCCTAAACAGTTCTATGATTCTATGATTCTTAAACACATTGGCTTTGATTTCATTCAGTCCAATCTCCAACCAAGTGTCCATGAGCAGGAAAATCTGAACATTTAAACTGGATGGTGAATGGGAATGAATCAAAATCATCTCCAATGAACTGCAACAGTTTGGTTTTACTCCTCTGGCTGGTGGATGTGTTCTAGGTTGGACTGGATGAGTTTGGAGGTCTCTTCCAGCTTTTTTCATTCTATGATCCTTAAGTTCCCTTCCAATCCAAGAGATTCTATGGTTCCATCAACATCGTATCCCATGCCAGCACTTGCTTCTCTTTGCCCAGGCATCCTCATGCACAAGGCAAGAGGTTCACCAAAGATCACAAAGGTCTTTTCCAGCCTAAACAGTTCTATGATTCCATGATTCTATGATCTTTAAATATATTGGCCTTGATTTCATTCAGTCCAATCTCCAACCAAGTGTCCAAGAGAAGGAAAATCTGAACATTTAAACTGGATGGTGAATGGGAATGAATCAAAATCATCTCCAAAGAACTGCAACAGTTTGGTTTTACTCCTCTGGCAGTACACTTGAAATAAAAGATGAAACTGAGCTGTTCAAGATGTCTCAGAGTCACCCTCTCATGTTAGCACTGTCTGGGCATCCTGATGTCCTCTCCCATTCCAAAGACCAGCCTGGAATCGAATGGTCAGCGGCGATAAACAGTGCTAATGGATGAGTGAGTAGAGGTGGGGGGGGGGAGGTAGGAGATATTAATAAGGTAAGATTTTTAATTAATTTTTCAAGTTAATTAAAATGTCCAAAAGCACAATAAACCTGCAGGAAAGCTGGCAAGGGAATGGCAGCCTGTCTGATTAATGCAACTCAACTGTCTGCTGAGGGTAATAGTAATAATGATGAGATTATAGATATGGAAGAATGTGCTAAAGAGATCTGAGATGCATGTGGAATGCAGGCTGTGTCCTAGTTACTATTTTATGGTGCACAATGGATCTTATTAAGGAGGAATAGCTGCAAGAATTACCACTGAATTGCTCAATAAAAGTGTTGTGTAATTAACAGTGCTGCACCATCAGCTCGAGGGCTGCCTCCCATTGATACTCCAAAGCCTCCATTTCCTTTCAGTTTTTAACTAAAGCACAGGAGTTCCAGTGGCAAACCTCTTGCCTTGTGTGTGAGGATGCCTGGGGAACAGGAAGCAAGTGCTGGAGTAGGATATGATGTTGATGGAACCATGGAATGGCTTGGGTTGGAAGGGAACTTAAAGATCATAGAATCAAACAGGCTGGAAGAGACCTCCAAACTCATCCAGTCCAACCTAGCACCCAGCCACCAGCCAGAGGAGTAAAACCAAACTGTTGCAGTTCATTGAAGAGCATTTTGATTCCTTCCCATTCACTATGCAGCATAAATGCTCAGATTTTCCTTCTCTTGGACACTTGGTTGGAGATTGGACTGAATGAAATCAAGGCCAATATATTTAAAGATCATAGAATCATGGAATCATAGAACTGTTTAGGCTGGAAAAGACCTTTAAGATCTTTGGCAAACCTCTTGCCTTGTGTGTGAGGATGCCTGGGGAAAGGGAAGCAAGTGCTGGCATGGGATATGATGTTGATGGATCCATAGAATCTCTTGGGTTGGAAGGGAACTTAAAGATCATAGAATCATACAATGAAGCAGTCTGGAAGAGACCTCCAAGCTCATCCAGTCCAAACTAGCACCCAGCCACCAGCCACAGGAGTAAAACCAAACTGTTGCAGTTCATTGAAGATGATTTTGATTCCTTCCCATTCACTGTGCAGTTTAAATGCTCAGATTTTCCTTCTCTTGGAAGGAGAGATCTTCAGATTTTCCTTCTCTTGGACACTTGGTTGGAGATTGGACTGAATGAAATCAAGGCAACTGTATTTAAAGACCATAGAATTGTTTAGGCTGGAAAAGACCTTTAAGATCTTTAGCAAACCTCTTGCCTTGTGTGTGAGGATGCCTGGGGAAAGGGAAGCAAGTGCTGGAGTGGGATATGATATTGATGGAACCATAGAATGTCTTGGGTTGAAAGGGACCTTAAAGATCATAGAATCAAGCAGGCTGGAAGAGACCTTCAAGCTCATCCAGCCCAACCTAGCACCCAGCCCTGTCCAATCAACTAAACCAAGGATCAGGCAGTAGTTAAGTTTGGGATAGTGTTTGATACAGTAAGGGGAAGGGTTTGAAACTGGAGCAGGGCAGAGTTAGGTTGGACATCAGGAGGAAGTTCCGCACAGTGAGAGTGGTGAAACACTGGAACAGCTGCCCAGGGATGTGCTTGAGACTCCATCACTGGAAACATTCAAGGTCAAACTTGATGTGGCCCTGGGCAGCCTGCTCTGGTTGGAGGTGTCCCTGCTGATTGTGAGAGGNTGCTGCCCTTCTCTGGGCACCTTCCAGCACCTCAACATCTCTGTTCAACTGAGGAGCCCAGAACTGGACACAGATCACCTTGCTCCAACTACCCTGGCGTGGGCAGAGACACTTCCAACTAGCTCGGGTTGCTCAAGGACTCATTCAGCCTGGTCTTAAACAATTCCAGGCATGAGGCTTCCACAACTTCTCTGGAAAATGTATTCCAGTGTCTCACCACCCACATAGTGAAAAAGTTCCTCCTAATGTCTAATCTAAATCCACTCTGCTCTAGTTTAAAATCATTGTTCCTTGCCCTATCTGCCTGGGCCCTTGTCAAAAGTCCATCCCCAGCTCAAAGCCATTGTCCTTGGTCCTGGCACTCCCAGTCCTTGTCAAAAGTCCCTTCTCAGCTCTCCTGTAGCCCCCTTCAGGTACTGGAAAGCTGCTCTAAGGCCTCTCTGGAGCCAACACAAGAAGGACATGGAACTGCTGGAGCCAGTCCAGAGGAGAGCCGCAAAGATACTCAGAGGGCTGCAGCAGCTCTGCTATGAGCACAGGCTGAGAGAGTTGGGGCTCTGCAGGCTGGAGAAGAGAAGGCTTCGAGGAGACCTTAGAGTGGCTTTGCAGTATCTGAAGGGAGCCTACAGGAAGGCTGGGGAGGGACTATTGACAAGGTCTGGGAATGTCAGGACAAGGGGGAATGGGTTTGAACTGGCAGAGGGGAGATTTAGACTGGATGTTAGGAGGAAGTTCTTTCCAGTGAGGGTGGTGAGACACTGGCACAGGTTGCCCAGGGAGGTTGTGGAGCCAGAAGCACCCAATGTGATCTTTGATCACATTGGGTGCTTCTGGTTCCACAACCTCCCTGGAGACATTTAAGGCCAGGCTGGATGAGGCCTTGAGCAACCTGCTCTTGAGGGAGGTGTCCCTGCCCATGGCAGGGGGTTGGAGCTGGATGATCCTTGAGGTCCCTTCCAACCTAAACCATTCTATGATTCGATGATTCTCTTCTCCAGGCAGAAATATTCAGGGTGAATATTCTGATCTATTCAGAAGAGGCTGAGAAGAATTTCCACAAGTTAGAGTAAAACCATCTGTGAAACAAAAGAGTAACAACAGCCACAACAGAGAAGGTCAATCTACTTCCTTTCTGGCATCCTTCATCTAATGAGGCTTCAGTTTGTCAAGGATGTGCCCCCACACTCCAAGCAGAAGCTGAACCCTGCCTCGAGGCTGGTGCAGAAGTGATGGATGGAGTTCACTGAGGGCTGTTATTGTCTCAGCACCAAGTTTCTTATTGCATATCCATATATACACCATGTGGTGCTGCTGTGGTGGCCTGGCCTTGGCTGGCTGTTCTAGGCAGTCTCCAGCAGAAATACTGTGATCTATTAATGAGAGACATCAGTATCACCCAGGAGAAGACACTTCATAGTCATGGAATGGTTTGGGTTGGAAGGGACCCTAAAGATCATAGAATCACAGAAATGTCAGGGCTGGAAGGGACTTCAAGGACCATCCAGTTCCAACCCCCTGCCATGGGCAGGGACACCTCATGCTAGAGCAGGTTGCTCACAGCCACATCCAGCCTGGTCTTAAACACCTCCAGGGATGAGGCTTCCACCACCTCCCTGGGCAACCTGTGCCAGGCTCTCACCACCCTCATGGGGAAGAGCTTCTTGCTAACATCCAGTCTGAATCTACCAACTTCTAGTTTTGCTCCATCCCCCCCCAGTCCTATCACTACCTGACAGCCTAAAAAATCCCTCCCCAGCTTTCTTGTAGCCCCCTTAAGATACTGGAAGGCCACAATAAGGTCTCCCTGGAGCCAGGGTCACAGGCTCACAGGATGTCAGCAGTTGGAAGGGACCCAAAGAGATCATCGAGTCCAACCCCCCTGCCAAAAGCCTTCTCTCTAGACTGGACAACCCCAACTTCCAGCCTGTCTCCATAGTGAGAGGTTCTGCAGCCCTCTGATCATCCTCAAGGCCCTCTCTGGGCAGGTTCCCACACCTCCAGATCTTTCTTGTAATAGGCACTGCAGAACTGGATGCAATACTCCAGGTGGGGGAACATCCAGTTCCAGCTCCCCTGCCATAGGCAGGGACACCTCTCACCAGTCCAGGTCACTCAAAGCCTCATCCAACCTGGCCTTGAACACCTCCAGGGAGGGGGCATCCACAACCTGCTCCAATGTCCCCCTGCCCCTCACTGTAAAGTTGCAGGTACAGTCTTGCCCTGATGGCAAAGCAGCAGTCAGTAGCCCTGGGAAGAGCATGGTGCTTCTGACCCAGCTTTGCAGAGCTTGGTGGCAGCTCAGCCCTGCTGTTGAAGGACAGCTGCAAAGCAAAGCTCACAGCCTTTGAGCTTTGCCTGCCATTGCATTTGATAGAAAACACAAGCTGCTGGCTGCAGAGCCAAACTCTTCCAAATGAGCACCAAAAGACCACTTCAGCCACGGATTTGGGCAGACCAGAAATGAGATCTGAGCTGCCCATGCATTTCAGGACATTTGGAGCCTGAGTTATGACAGACTGAGCCTCTGCACATAATGAATCTGGAGCCTTTCTCTTTCGCTAGCTGATTTTTTTGGGGGGAGGAGGTGTTCCTGGCTAGGCTATGCTATGTCCCACCTTCATTTTATTCAATCTTCCTCCTGTCAAGAGCAAACTTCTTAATTCTATCTTCAGTCTTCACCCAGGCTGCCCTTAAAAATGAAAACAGGACCTGGAGGCTTTTAGCCTGGGTGAAATAATAAAGTGAAGCAAAAGCCTCCTGTCTTTGAATGCTGAGCAGGCTGCAGCACCACATGCAAGAGGAATTGTTGCTAGAGCTTGCTTGGTTATTAAAAGAGGAGGGTGGGGAATGGCGAGGAAGGCTTGAAGCCTGCTGATGTAAAACAGAACCAGTTTATAGGGAGCTGGCTGAGGACTGCAGTTTTATAAGGAGCACTTTAAACAACCATGCAGAGTACTAACAATATCATATATATAAAAAGCCTTACAGCTTCTAGCCACAGAGCTCAGCAAATGCTTTGTGGCCAAAAGAGAGAAGGCTGCAAGATGTAGGGGATAGAGAAAGTCTGGTACCCAGCGTGGAGGGGCAGGCAGGGGCTGTGCTTTTGCTTCAGGCTCCGCTTTAGTGCAAGCACAGGGAGCCACAAAATGCTCACTAGGACAGATCTGACCTCTGTAGAAGCAGAAGCATAGAGCTGTAGAATTGTTTTGGTTGGAAGAGGTCTTTAAGATCATAGAACCATAGAATCAAGCAGGTTGGAAGAGAGCTCCAAGCTCAGCCAGTCCAACCTAGCACCCAGCCCTGCCCAACCAACCAGACCATGGCACTAAGTGCCCCAGCCAGGCTTGGCTTCAACACCTCCAGGGGCAGCGACTCCAGCACCTCCCTGGGCAGCCCATTCCAATGCCAATCACTCTCTCTGGGAAGATCAACTCCAACCTTTAACCCTACACTGCCATGTGACCACTAAGCCACATCCCTCACATCCAATTACCCTTTAAATATCCCCAGGGATGGGGACTCCACCACCTCCCCGAGGAGCCTGTTCCAGAGCTGGACAGTCCTTTTGGTGAAGGAGTTGTTCCTAATCTCCAACCTGAACCTCCCCTGGTGTAACTTGAGGCCATTTCCTCTGCCCCTGTCGTTTGTTACTGAGGAGAAGAGACCAGCACCCACAATTGGCCTCAGCACATCAATCCATTCTGTCCAAGTCCCTCTGCAGAGCCTTCCTACCCCCCAGCAGATCCATGCTCCCTCTTACCTTGGTGCCTTCTGCCAACTGACCGAGGGTGCCTGGATCCCCTCACCCAGCCCATGGATAAAGATACCAAAGAGAAGTGGCCCCAGCTCTGAGCCCTGGGAATTACCACTCCTGCCTGCCCACCAACTGGATTTAACTCCAGTCCCCACCACTTTTTGGGCCCAGCCAGGCAGTTCTTAACCCACTGAAGCATCCACCCAAGCCAGGAGCAGACAGAGTCTCCAGGAGGATGCTGTGGGAAGTGGTGTTAAAAGCTTTACTAAATTCCAGGTAGGCACATTCAGAGCCTTGCCCTCATCCACTAACTGGGTCACCTTATCAGAACAGGTCAGGTTGGTCAAGTAGGACCTGCCCTGCATGGACCCATGCTGGCTGGGTCTGATGCCCTGGTTGTCCTGAGTGCCATGTGATGGCACAGGGCATGAGGCACAAGACATTCACTACCTGAGACCATAGAATCATAGAACCATAGAATGGTTTAGGTTAGAAGGGACCTCAAAGGTCAGTGAGTTCCAACTCCCTGCCATAGGCAGGGACACCTCCCACTAGAACAGGTTGCTCAAAGCCTCATCCAACCTGGTTCTGAACACCTCCAGGGAGGTTGTGGAGCACAGAAGCACCCAATGTGATCTTTGATCACATTGGGTGCTTCTGTGCTCCACAACCTCCCTGGGAAACCTGTGCCAGTGTCTCACCACCCTCAGCCTGTGCCAGTGTCTCACCACCCTCACTGCAAACAACCTCTTCCCAACATCCAGTTTACATCTCCCCTCTTCCACTTCAAACCCACTCCTCCTCCTCCTGACATTCCCAGACCTTGTCAATAGTCCCTCCCCAGCCTTCCTGTAGCTCCCTTCAGATACTGCAAGGCCACTCTAAGGTCTCCTCGAAGCCTTCTCTTCTCCAGGCTACAGAGCCCCAACTCTCTCAGCCTGTGCTCATAGCAGAGCTGCTGCAGCCCTGTCAGCATCTTGGTGGCCTCTTCTGGACTGGCTCAAACAGTTCCATGTCCTCATGCTGGGGGCTCCAGAACTGCACCCAGTATTCCACTGTGGATCTTTCTTTCCACCCTCTTCAGTTCCTATTGACACCCACAGAGCTGCTGCCACCCGTTCTGCTGTGACCTCGCAGGATGCACTGAAGCAGTCACATTGCTCAGTGTTGTCAAAACCCATCACAAAGACATCATCTGTGGGGGCTGGGGTGAGAAGTTCCCTCCATGAGGCTTCCAGCCAGGAATGCTCCTTGAATCACAGAATCACAGCATCATAGAATGGCAGAGGCTGGAAGGGACCTCCAAAGCTCATCCAGTGCAACCCCCCTGCCAGAGTGGGAGCATCCAGAGCAGATCACACAGAAACACATCCAGGCAGGGTTTGAATATCTCCAGAGAGGGAGACTCCACAACCACCACCTTGGGCAGCCTGTTCCAGTGCTCTGTCATCCCTCACAGGGAAAAAGAAATTCCTCCTCCTGTCTAAATGAAACTTAATATGCTGCCCTGCTGCTGGAGCAGCCATAGCCCAGGGAGGTGATCTGCTGTGTCACAGGCTTGGGAACCAGCCCTCAAAAGCGTTCTCAGGACCCAGCCTCTGATGCTGCTCACACCTTGGGTTTCTTGAGGCTTTTCTTGGAGTCTGTTTGTCCCCAGCAGCTACTGAGTGGAGAGCTCAGTGCTGGGCAGGTTTAGTTTGTGTCTTGTGTTGATGCTCGAATGGGCCTATGGAGCTGGCTGCTTTCAGAAAGAGGAGGAAAGAGAGACTGGGAAAGGCAGTTGAAATGAAACAGGGAAGCAGGGGAGTGTGCACAGTGCCTGTACTTGCCAGGGCATTCAAATGCTCCTTTAGAAGCAGCTACAGGATTTGATACCTCTCTACACGGTGTCAGGAGGGCATTGACTCATCACTGAGCCATGGCAGCACCAGATTATAGCATCCCACTGCCAGCTCAGCTGTGCTGCCTGGCACGGATGGCATCAGATGAGAGCTTCTCTTCTCCTTCCCATCCCACTTATGGAGTCAGCTGCTCCATCTGATTTAAGCAGAGTGATCATCAAATCACACAACCATTTCAGTTGAAAAAGACCTTCCAGGTCGTCGAGTCCAACCATTAACCTTACCCTACCTAGTCCACCACTAAGCCATAGCCCCAAGCACCACATCTACATGGTCTTTAGACACCTCTGTGGGTGGTGAGGGCTTGACAACCTTGCAGTGAAAAAAGGTTTTCTTAATGTTCAGCTTAAGCCTTCTCTGATGCAGCTTGAGGCCATTTGCTCCTGTTCTATTCGTAGTTACCTGGGAGAAGAGCCCAACCCCCACCTCACAACAACCTCCCTTCAGGGAGCTGTAGATAGCAATGAGGTCTCCCTCAGCCTCCTTTTCTCCACACTGAACATCCCCAGCTCCCTCAGCTGCTCCTCACCAGATCTGTACTCCAATGAAGGGAGCTGTAGAAAGCAATGAGGTCTCTCCCAGCCTCCCTTTCTCCACACTGAACATCCCCAGCTCCCTCAGCTGCTCCTCACCAGAACTGTACTCCAATGAAGGGAGCTGTAGAAAGCAGTGAGGTCTCCCCCAGTCTCCCTTTCTCCACACTGGACAGTCTCAGCTGCTCCACACCAGACCTGCTCTCCAATGAAGGGAGCTGCAGAGAGCAATGAGGTCTCCCCCAGCCTCCTTTTCTCCACACTAAACAACCCTCAGCTGCTCCTCACCAGACCTGTTCTCAGGCTGCAGTTTCCCTTCCTTGCAGGAGGGACGAAATGGTTCTGAAAACCATTGCAAGGGCTCTTTCTTTTTTAAGAGGGTGTTCAAAACTGGCTTTAGAGCATTCCTCACTTGCAGTGAGAGGAGCTGGAAGCAGAGCTCCTTCCTCACTGCGATTAATAACCTTGCCACAAGAGGACTGCCAGCAAAAGGGATGAACCAGTCTGCCAAGCAAGGCTGTCCCCTGTGGGAGGAGGGATGGCTCTGTGTCTGCAAACTGGGGCAGGCGCTGAACTTGCCTGCATTCTCCACTGCCAGAGCTCCAACTGCCACCTCTCACACCCTTCCTTTACAGCAAACATAAAGCAGGAGGCCACTATAAAAGCAGGATAAATCAGCCCCTGAATTTAAATGGTGCTGCTGGAAATGATGCCCGCAGCAGACTGCATTTATTCATCGCCTTTGTTGGAGGTGCAAGAAAGCTCTCAGGTGCACCTCACAGAATTCAGGGATTAAAGAAAGAATGGAAATCCTGATGAGGCCCAAGCTTTGTGATACAGGCTGGGTGGGGAATGGCTGAGAGCAGCCCTGAGGAGAAGGACCTGGGGGTCTGGGTTGACGAAAAGCTCAACATGAGCCTGCAGTGTGCACATGCAGCCCAGACAGCAACCCTGTGCTGGGCTGCAGCAAGAGCAGTGTGGGCAGCAGGGCAAGGGAGGGGATTCTCCCCCTTTACTCTGCTCTCCTCAGACCCCACCTGGAGTACTGTGTGCAGTTCTGGAGCCCCCAGCACAAGAAGGACATGGAACTGCTGGAGCCAGTCCAGAGGAGAGCCACGAAGATGCTCAGAGGGCTGCAGCAGCTCTGCTATGAGGACAGGCTGAGAGAGTTGGGGCTCTGCAGCCTGGAGAAGAGAAGGCTTCGAGGAGACCTTAGAGTGGCTTTGCAGTATCTGAAGGGAGCCTACAGGAAGGCTGGGGAGGGACTATTGACAAGGTCTGGTAATGTCAGGACGAGGGGGAATGGGTTTAAACTGGCAGAGGGGAGATTTAGACTGGATGTTAGGAGGAAGTTCTTTCCAGTGAGGGTGGTGAGACACTGGCACAGGTTGCCCAGGGAGGTTGTGGCTGCTTCCTCCCTGGAGGCATTTAAGGCCAGGCTGGATGAGGCCTTGAGCAACCTGCTCTAGTGGGAGGTGTCCCTGCCTATGGCAGGGGGTTGGAGCTGGATGATCCTTGAGGTCCCTTCCAACCTAAACCATTCTATGATTCTATGAACATCAGATGCAATATTCTGGCACTGTTTCCCCCTTCATCTTCTTCCCCCTCTCACCTCTGAAGTTCCTTCCTGGCTCCAGGACTTTGCCTCATGCTCCAGCTTTGGTGGCCCTTTCAATCTCAGGTCCAGCCTGTCTCCTGCCTAGCAATCCAACAGCTCTTCTCCCCCCACCAAGAGGAGAACCTGGCAGCAGCCTCCTGGACAGCAGAGTGCTGAGAAGGAGGCAGTGACCTTGCGCCTGCTCTCAGGACCAGAAAGGAAGGACAAAAGCTCATCTCAAAAGCATCTGAGTGGGGCAGGCTTTCAAAGACCGAGAGTCGCCTCTCAATAGAGGGACATCTGGTGACATTAGCTGAAGTTCCATAAAAGCTCCCTGTGGCCTTTCCAGAAGCAGAGCAGGTTTCACAAAGAGAGGAAGGAAGAAAACACAGAGCCCTGTGCACTGGTGCTGAGCTACCTCCGTCTCCTTGCCAGTGCTGCTAAATCCAGCGCAAGGATCCGCACTTGACTGTCGTCTTCTGCAGAGCAGGAGAGGCAGCTCGTCAGGAACGGTTGTTATTTACAGAGAGGGCATTCTTTGGGTCCTGCTTTCTTCCTTTATTTCATTGTTTATTGAGTAAGATAATGGCTTAGGGTACTCACACGGAGCCAGCTGTTAGCAGGATGCCAAGAGCAGGTGGTCTGGGAGGCCTCTGATGAATTGCAAAAGACACTCAGCAGCTGCCAGCACTGTGTGAGATGAGCAGACCTGCGAGAGCTTTGTTTTCAAGTGGGTTGTGCTTTTAAGCAAGAGAAGGAGAGAGCCGCTCCGGCTGCAGAGCACGGCCGGGCTGTGGAGCACGGCTGGCAGCCCGCAGCAAGGCTGTGAGAGTGCACCCCTCTAGTGCACCCGCTTAGTGCACCTGCCTAGCGCACCTGCCTAGCGCACCTGCCTAGCGCACCCGCTTAGTGCACCCGCTTAGCGCTCCCTCCTAGCGCACCTGCCTAGCGCACCCGCTTAGCACTCCTGCCTAGTGCACCCACTTAGTGCACCTGCCTAGAGCACCTGCCTAGAGCACCCGCTTAGTGCACCCGCTTAGTGCTCCCGCCTAGTGCACCCACTTAGCGCACCCGCTTAGCACTCCTGCCTAGCGCACCCGCTTAGTGCACCTGCCTAGAGCACCCGCTTAGTGCACCCGCCTAGCGCACCTGCTGCTCCCGACAGCTGAGCACAGCCAGGCAGCTGGAAGAGGCGGCCTGAGACGGGAAGCGGAAGGGATGGGTGGAAGGTGGGGTGGGCATGGGTGGGGGGCTGCAGGGCAAGGGTCTGCTTGTTGCAAAGAGGAATAAGGCAGGAAGGAACCAGTTAGTGAGCCGTAATAGTCCAGAGTGGGTTCCAAGCAGCTCCCCTTTCTTAATGGTCCCTTGCAAGCAGTGATGTTGGGCTTCAAAGACATTCTGGCCTTCCTCCCCACCTTCTTCTTTCTCTCATCACCCTCTCCTTTTGCTTTTAAAGAATTTTTTTTAAATTGTTTAATTTTTTCTTTTTCTTTTTTTTCTTTTTTTTTTTTAAATTTTCCCCTTTTTAAACACTTTTTTCTTTTCCCCTTTTTAAACACTGTTTTCTTTTCCCCTTTTTAAACACTTTTTTTTTCCCTTTTTGAAACATTTTTTTCCTTTTCCCCAAGCTTTTTCCTTTTCCTCTTTTAAAACTTTTTTTTTTGTCTTTTTTAAAACATTTTTTTCTTTTTCCTTTTTTTAAACACTTTTCTTTTTCTAAACCTTTTTTAAAACACTTTTCCCCTCTTTTAAACATTATTTTCTTTTTCCCTTTTAGAAACTTTTTTCTTTTTACTTTATAAAACTTTTTCCTTTTTAAAACTTTCTTTTTCTTGTTTTAAAATTATCCTTCTTTTTCCTTCTCAAACCATTTTTCTTTTTCCATTTTAAAACACTTTTTTCTTTTTAAAACATTTTTCCTCTTTCAAACAGTGTTTTCTTTTTCCTTTCTTTTTAAACCTCTTTCTTCTAAACTTTATTTCTTTTTCCTTTCTTTCTAAACTTTTCTTTACCCTTTCTTTTTAAACCTCTTTTTCCTTTCTTTCAAACCTTTTCTTTTTCCTTTCTTTTTAAACCTCTTTCTTTTAAACCTCTTTATTTTCCCTTTCTTTTTAAACTTCTTTCTTTTCCCTTTCTTTTAAGCCTCTTTCTTTTTTTTTCCCTTCTAAACCTCTGTCTTTTCCCTTTCCTTTTAAAGCTCTGCCTTTTCCCTTTCCTTTTAAACCTCTTTCATTTTCCTTTCATTTTAAACCTCTTTCTTTTTCCTTTCCTTTTAAACCTTTCTTTTCACTTTGCTTTTAAAACTCTTTCTTTTTCCTTTCCT
>WAAF01009842.1:0-13537 GCA_013400475.1 Tricholaema leucomelas | reverse complement strand
TCCAACCCTGATGACACTGTGATACTGTAATCCCACTCCATGACAGACACATTGCCTAGGAAAATTATTAATAGAGGAAAAAAGCACAGAGTTCCTGCTCTGCAGAGTTCCTGCTTTGCAGAGATCACATTTTTGCACAGCTCCCATTTTCGCACGGTCCTGTGCAGTCCTGCTCTTGCACAGTTCATGTCACTCACCTGACAAGTCTGCAAGTTGAGCAGGTCCTTAGATCCATTCAAGAGAGAGCTGCCAGCAGCACCCTGACCTGGCTTCTCTAACACGATATCACAGCCTGACTTTCTGCTCACTACCCCAAGCTGGGGAAGACACTAGCAGTTTGGCTTTCCCCTGTGTTGCTGAGGCAGTGCCACTCCACATTCTTTTGCCTCGTGGAAGCTATGTCTGAGACACTTTGATTTTGACGGGCTTTGTTTGCCTCAGACTTTGCTGTGTGGATCCATGATTTGATATAATTTGCACTTTCAGAAGGCTGTCACAGAGAAGTTTGTCAGGGATCATCACTAAATTTTCATCTCACCTCTGTGAGTAGGTCCCTTAGATTCTCTACTCAGCCTGATTTATGTGAGGTAAAGCTGTGTTGTAGCTTAGTCTTTTCCCTTTTCTGACTTTCCTAAATCACTAAACTTGCCCATAAGCATCCTTGTGAAGATCTCCCAACTGAATTAGAATCTGTAAATATACCTTCACTAGTTCTGTATATAGTTTGGGAGAAGAGTTTTTGGGAAAATAAAAATAACTCTATTTTTATAATTCCTGCCTTGATCAATTAATTCCCAACCAAATCAAGGAGGAAAAAAAATGAAGTACAGCTTTCTGGCAAAATCTTTAGTGTGATTCTGAGTAAAACATTTGCTTTTGTTCTTTTTTTCCTGTCCAAAGGTTAGTGATGTGAGACCTCTCTGCTGTGAATGTCCGCCATGGGTATGTGAGTCATACTGAATAACAGGGAAGTACAGTTAACCTGTCATTGTTCAAGTGCCCTCATCACAGCCTGGTTTTACACATATGAGATATTTTCTTCTTTGCTGTATTATTCCTGCCTAGGTCTGCCCGCTTAGTTTTGTTGGAAACTCGTCCCTCTCTTTAAACTATCTGAATGTGCATAGTACAGAAAACTACAAGCAGACTAAAAGTTGTGTTAGATATCCTAAAAGGTACAAAATGTCCCAAGTTCTGTGCATAAATTTCACTGAGGATCAGAGCCCTGCCATGAACTGAAGAACAAGCATCAGTGAATGCTGAATTGGCACTCTTTAACATCTGAATAATCCTGAGAGACTGAGTGCAGTGATAAATGGGACCTGCTTCTTTCCTGACCCTTCACACACTCCTGGGTCCTGGGGACCAGTATCTGTCTCAGTGGGATCCAGAGAGGAAGGGAGTGCGCTTCAGAGGTAGATCACTTCCTGTGTTGGTTGTATTTCCCACAGGCCTCACAGTGAATTCCTTGTCATTAATTCTGGAAGGACATTCCCATGCTTATAGGTGTCTGTCACTAACAGATTATCATTAATGGTAAAGAGTATCCACTTGGATGAACTCCAAAAATTCTGCATGTCCAGTACTTGGAGAAACAAATGTGTGTGTTTTCATGTAATACCAATGTGTGTAATTTACATACAGCTGCCTGGGAGGCGCTGAAAAAGGCTACAGATATACTACAGAAACCAAAGTGTTACTTTTCTTTGTGTGTGGTTCACCATATAGTGGTGCCTATAAAAATATTCTCTAGACAAAAATAAAATGCCCCTCTAAAGGAAACAAAGAGGATAGTAGAGAAGCATGAGTCATGTTTTTGCTAGCCAATACTATTCAGTTTGTTATTTCCTCCCACTAACAGCTGGACATTTGGTTTGAAATCCAAAAAGTGCTGTGAGACACCAGTATGAGATGTTATTTAAGACAACAACTATTAGAATGACATTTTCCAGCTAGCAGTCTTATCTTTTGGGGTGCAGCCTGCCAGGTGTTTTGTAACAAAAAGGTAATGAATAAAAACTATTGAACCAAGTTTTAGAACTTCTATTTGTTTCTTTGTTTGTTCACGCTTTGTAAACCATTGAATTCCCTCTCTCCCACCAGCCTTTTCTAAAGACTTCATGGGTGCAACAGTGTAAAATTAACTACTGAATCTTTGGAAGGAAGCTCCAGGAAACAGATGATATGCTTTCAGGCTAAATTTTCAAAGCACTTCCCCACCAGATCAGATTTATTCTGCATTCGATATTCAAAAGGGAAATAGTACATTGTATCACTGTGTTCCTTGGCTGGGGATCAAAACAATTTGAATTGAGTGCATTATGCTGGAGCAGAGAATGCAATATTTCTCTAGGGTGGACCGTGCCTGAAGTCATTCACTTTGTTCTAGATTCTGGAGTGGGTGTCTAGAGGGATGATTTCATGTAGTTCTATAATGAATAACATTTGGACGAATCTCGTTCAGGAATACTAAAAATATCTTGCTCTATTTATCCTTTTCTTCCTGTTCTAAACAGGTGTCGTGGAGGCAGGGAGTTAATGTGTATGAGTCAGGAATTATAAAAATAGAATTATTTTTATTTTCCTGGAACCCCACCCCCAAACTAGATACAAATATTAGTTTAGGTTTATTTACAAATTCAGTTGGATCAGGAGTTTCTTCCAAAAAGGATACTATAGATAAATTTAGAGATTTAGGAAGTCAGGCAATGGAAAAGGCTAGGCTGTAAACACAGCTTTACCCCACTACCTATCAGGCTGAAGCAGAGAATTAAGGGAACATCGAGTCTTACTCACGGAGGTGAGATAGACATTCGACAGTGATCCCTTGCTGGATTCCTCTGCAGGAGCTGCCTTCTGATGCTGCAGGCAATATCCAATGGTATAGCTCCACGCAGCAGAAGACCAAGGAGAGTAGCAGAGCCACCAAACTCAGAGATGTCTCAAGCACTTCTTCCACAAGTGGGATGATTGTGGAACTATGCTGCTTTTGCAGTGGCAGGGGAGAGCCAAAGCTGCAAGTCAGGAGGCAGTCAGGAAGTCAGCTGCTGATATGGTCTGAGAGAAGCCAGTCTGGATGCTGCTGGCAGCTCTCTCAAAGGACACTAGGGCTTGCCAAGCCTGCAAGTTTGCACAGAAGGGTGCAAAAGTGGGGAGAACTGTCCAAAAGCAGGGACGCGGTAAAACTGAAAGCCATATAAAAGGTATGAGCCTTCCAAAAGTGGGGACAGTCCAGTCATGGCTGGAACCTGGCCTGATGGGCACTTTGCCAGCAAAGCTCTTTTGAGGCTTTTTGCCTTCTCCCTTGCTCTGTTTATCCTTTCCTAGACAAAGTGTCTATTTACTATTTCATACTGGGCATGAAAACCCAGCCAACCACCACAGGGGTCAGCCCACATGTGGAAAGGCCTTTTGCTGTTCTCCCTTCAAGCCCTCAGGACGGGGTGGGTGGTGTGTGGAGAGCAGTTTTCGTGTCTTCTTCTCCCATTCAAACTTGTGGGGAGTGGGGAACCAAAGGAATTTGGGGTACCCTGGGACAACAGGTCAAACAGCTTAACAAGAACAACTTCTGAAAAAATGAAAACAAAAATTGGGAGTGTGTATCCTTGTATCAATATCACAGGATCACAGGACATTCAACCCCCCTGCCAGAGCAGGACCATACAATCACCAGGGCAGAGTAGAGGGGGAGGAGAAACTTCCTTGATCTGCTGGACACACTTTTCTTAATACCATCCCCGTTGGCCTTCTTGACCACAAAGGCACATTGCTGTCCTATGGATAACTTGTTATCCACTAGGAGTTCCAGGTCGCCCTCCACAGGGCTGCTCCCTAGCAGATCAGCTCCCAACCTGTACTGTTGCAGTTTATTATTCCTCTCCAGGTGCAGGACTCTGCACTTTTCCTTGTTGAACCTCATTTGGTTCCTCTTTTACCAACTCTCCTGTTTGTCCAAGTCTTGCTGGGTGGCTGGAAAGCCTTCAGCTGTATTGGTCAAGCCTCTCAGCTTGGTGTCATCAGTAAACTTGCTGAGCAGACACTGTCTGTCTGTCTGTCCCTTCATCAATGTCATTGATGAACATGTTGGAAAGCACCTGATCCAGCACTGATCCCTGGGGAACTCCACTAGTTACAGCTTTCCAGATGGACTTGGCACTACTGATCACCACTCTGAACTCTATCTTGTAACCAGTTCCTAATCCACTGCACTGTTTGCTCTTCCATCCCACACTTCCTCAGCTTGTTCACTAGGATGCCATGGGAGACAGTGTCAAATGCCTTGCTAAGGTAAAGTAGGCTGCATCCACTGGTCTCCCTGAATCCACCCATTCAATTATGTCATCATAGAATGATTAGTCAAGAATGATTTCTCCTTGCTGACTACTCCTGATAACCTTCGTCTCTTCCAAGTGCCTCGAGATGCCCTATAGAAGGAGCTGCTCCATCATTTTTCCAGGGCTGGAGATGAGGCTGACTGGTCAACAGTTCCCTGGAACCTCTTTCTTGCCCTTTTGAAGACTGGAGTGACATTCATTCCCCTCCACTCCTCAGGCACCTCCCCTGGCAGAACCACCATTTTTCCTTGAGACTGGGGTAAGGTTGAGAGCGGTAGGGGGAAGGTGAGGGGGTGGTAGAGAGCCCCTCCTGGGGACTCAGGTTTCTGGGAGGGGAGTTGTGTTTCTGTATTCCCTTTTACCTTGTATATTCCTGTATATAACTGTATATACTGTAAATATCTGCTTCTATATTGTGCCAGCTATAAATATAAGCTTCATTCATATTTATAGAGCTGGCTGAGTCTAGTCTGGGTGATTTCTAAAGTGGAGGGGGGGGCGGGGAACACCCAAACCACCACATCTTCCTAAAATGTCATGGCAGACAGTGTCAAAGGCCTTGGTAAGGTCGAGGTAGACTACATCTACTTGTTTTCCCTGAATCTATCCATTCAGTTATGGAATCACAGAATGCTATCAGGTTAGTCAAGCATGACTTCCCCTTGGTAAATTCAGGCTGACTACTCCTGATAACCTTCTTCTCTTCCAACTGCCTTGAGATGCCCTCCAGCAGGAGCCTCTCCATCATTTTTCCAGGGCTGGAGGTGAGGCTGACTGGTCTATAGTTTCCTGGAACCTCTTTCTTGCCCTTTTTGAAGACTGGAGTGCCATTGGCTCTCCTCCAGTCCTCAGGCACCTCTTCTGTCTGCCACAATTTGGCAAAGATGTTGGAGAGTGGCAGAGCGATAACGTCAGGCAGTTCTCTCAGAATCCTTGGATGCATCTCATCAGGGCCCATGGACTTGTGAATGTTTACTTTGTGTAACTGATCCCTAACCCAGTCTGCACTGAGCAGTGGGGAGCATTCCCTCCTCCAGGCTTCCTCTCCTTCATCCAGAATCTGGAGTCCGTAGGGGAGTTCAGCCTTAGGTGTAAAGACTGAAGCAAAGAAGGCATTCAGCAAATTTGCCTTCTCTGCATCCTCAGTCCTCAGGGCTACCTCCTTGTGAGTGAGGAACCCTGCCTGAAGTAAAGGTAATAGACAGGATTATTTGGAAATGTTGGTTCACAGGCATCCATGTAAACTTATCTTCACTCTTTAATTTTGAATTTTTTTAAAAGTAAAATCCTTTCGGTTGTTGTTTTCTTTTTTCTGCATGTGGTTTGACTTAGTTCTTTGGCAAAACTCCTCAAGACGATCTTTATGTGTGTCTGCTTCCTGATTTTTGTACTGTGTCTGGAAGCAGATTCACAGATTTTGAACACAGATGGGACTGCTAGGATCATCTTACCAGATCTCTTATGTAAGACTTCCTTGGATTATTTTTATCTGGAACTAGAGGAAGTCTTCCAAAAAAAAAAAAGGCAAAAAATTTTCAAGTCTTGATTTTAAGTAGAGATCTTTATTAAAAACAAGAGAAAGTTGCTTTGATTTGTTGAGTTTCAAAGAGATGTTCATTCCATAGAGTTTTAAGGCAGTTCTGATTCTTAATCTTTTACACTGAGTCCACAAGTTCAGATGTTCCTTGACTTTACATTTCAGGGGAGGTTTAAACTTTGCAGCTGTTTTTTGGAGGAAGTAAGCACAATTATCTTTGGAAAATTCGAAACGGGACTTTGTATGTAAGGCTCTCTCCAATCATATTGTCCATGTCCTCTGATAGTACAGTATGATTTTCTCTTTGGGCTATTTCAGAGTGAATAAAGTATCCCATGTTCCAGATCTATTTCCAAAAGCCAAATGTGCTATATAATTTCATTTAACAAATCTAGCATAAATTGAGAATTCAATATCATATGGTCACGCTAGCCATAGAATTTCACAGACATTATGATGCGTTATGGCTTTTGGATTTGCTGAGAAGTGGGATTTGTTGAGAAGTGAGATTTGCTGAGGCACCAGCCATTAATGAATGTGGAAACTAACCTGCTGCTCAGGTTAGACCTCAAAGATCATCCAGTTCCAACTCCCTGCCATAGGCAGGGACACCTCCCACTAGAACAGGTTGCTCAAGGCCTCATCCAATCTGGCTTTGAACGCATCCAGGGAGGGAGCATCCACAGCCTCCCTGGGCAACCTGTTCCTGTGTCCCACCACCCTCACTGGAAAGAATTTCTTCCTAACATCTTGTTTAAATATCCTCTCTTCAAATCTAAACCCATTACTCCTTGTCCTGTCATTACAAGACCTTATAAATAGTCTCTCCCCGGCCTTCCTGTAGGTCCCCATCAGATACTGGAATCATAGAATCATAGAACCATGGAATCATAGAACCATAGAATCAGCAGGGTTGGAAGGGACCATGACATGGCTATGGGCAGGGACACTCTACCCTAGATCAGGCTGGCCAAAGCCTCAGCCAGCCTGGCCTTAAACACCTCCAGGGATGAGGCCTTAACCACCTCTCTGGGCAACCCATTCCAGGCTCTCACCACTCTCATGCTGAGCAACTTCCTCCTCACATCCAGCCTGAACCTACCCATCTCCAGCTTTGCTCCATTCCCTCTAGTCCTGTCACTCTCTGATATCCTGAAAAGTCCCTCCCCAGTTTTTTTGTAGCCCACTTCAGATACTGGAATGCCACAAGAAGGTCACCTGGGAGCCTTCCCTTCTCCAGATTGAACAGCCCCAACTCTTTCAGTCTGTCCTCGTAGCTGAGGTGCTCCAGCCCTCTGAGCATCCCAGGGGCCCTTTTCTGGACATGCTCCAGTATGTCCACATTTTTCTTGTAACGGGGGCTCCAGAACTGGATGCAGTACTCCTGGTGGGATCCCACCAGAGTGAAGTAGAGGGGGAAAATCACCTCCCTTGACCTGCTGGCCACACTTCTCCTGATGCAGACTGGGATCTGGTTGGCCCTCTGGGCTACAAGTGCACACTTCTGGCTCATGTTGAGCTTCTTGTCCACCAGTGCGGCCACGGGAAGCCAGAGGAGGTGGCATCGGGGTACTGACAAGTCCTCACAGTCTGAGTTAGCTGCGAGCAGTAGGCTTTATTCAGGCAATACAGCAGCTTATATGCTACTTGGAAGAGACATGCACAACTAACTTAGTTCAAGATTGGTACAATCTGAAAGTACAGATTGGTAGCATGATGTCAACAATCTGCAGGATCAGCTCCCTGGGCTGGCAGACCCTGCCCCCTTGTAGCTGGCACTCCACCTCCTGCAGCTGCATGTGAGGGGTGCCACCCGTCGCCTGGTATCTTGAGTCCAAGATGGACTCAAGGACACTTCCCAGCATGGTTTTGCTTATTGCTTACCAGCTCATGTCCTGTTAACAAGAAAATTCTCCCACACACCAGCTCCCCCAAGTCTCTCTCCTCAGGGCTGCCCTCCAGCCAGTGACTGCCTAGCCTGTATTTGTGCTTGGGATTGCCTCGTCCCAGGTGCAGGACACTGCATTTGGTCTTGTCAAACCTCATGAGGTTGGTTTGTGCCCACCTCTCTGGCTTGTCTAGGTCCATGTGGATGGCATCCTTTCCCTCCAGCATGTCTGCTGCACCATACAGCTTGGTGTCGTCAGCAAACTATAGGCCACTGTAAGGTCTCCTCCAAGCCTTCTCTTCTCCAGGCTGAAGAGCCCCAACTCTCTCAGCCTGTCCTCATAGCAGAGCTGCTGCAGCCCTTCGAGCATCTTCGTGGCCCTCCTCTGGACTCACTCTAACAGTTCAATGTCCTTCCTGTGTTGAGAGCTCCAGAACTGCACACAGTACTCCAGGTGGGGTCTGACGAGAGCAGAGTAAAGGAGGAGAATCACCTCCCTTGCCCTGCTGGCCACACTTCTCTTGATGTAGCCCAGCACACGCTTGGCTGTCTGGGCTGCACATACACACTGTGAGCTCATATTGAGCTTTTCATCAACCCAGACCCTCAGGTCTTTTTTCTCAGGACTGCTCTTCAGCCATTTGCCAGCCAGCCTGTATCTGTGTTTGGAATTGCACTGACCCAGATGCAGGACCTTACGTTTGGCCTTGTTGAATGTCATGAGTTTGTCCTGTGACGACCATTCCAGGTCCCTCTAGATGGCATTTCTGTCCTGCACTAAAGGTAATGCAGCACAGTCTGTCATTCTTTAAGGAATCTGTCCTTTCTTAAGGAGGAATGCAAAAATATAAACCCTTCTCTTGCTAGAAATAACTACCTCCAAATTTGGAGAAGCATAGTGAAAACTTTGAGCAAAATCTTAAGTTTAAATAAAGTTACTTTTTTTTTCTGCACTGATGGTAATTTGTCTAAAATGCATCACCACTCATGGCATTCTCATGGCTAAGAAAAAGCTGATAAACCTGTACATTAGTGATTTTATATTTTTTTCTACAATGACACATGCCTGTGCAGATAAATCTATACAACCACCATTAAGAAAAGTTTCATGCAGACAGTACTGCGTTTCTCACTTTACCACAGTTACCAAACTGGCCTGTCAGATTTACCACGTTGTTGTTTACTGCAGAGCACTTTATTGTGACATCCAGATTCATAGCTCTGATCCTTTTATTTTCTGATGTTGTCCATGGCCAAAGTAAAGACTAAAACTACGCAGCTTCTTCAAATGTTTTACTGGAGTGGAAAATCTGCCCTTCCTATCCTGCCTTAGCCACTGTCATGTTGGTATGCCATCCCATAATGTATGTGGCAACATGGCAGTGTTAGAATAATTGTGGTAATTCTTTGTGAAGATACGGATTTACAAGGGTTCTGTCAGCTTCTTGGTAGAGCTGGCCATGGTAGAGTTAAACAATGGTTGGACTTGATGGCCTTAGAGGTCTTTTCCAACAACGGTGCTTCTGTGTGTGTGGATGGTGTGTGCCTCTGCTATGTGGGGAGATGGCAGCTATGCTGCATCTGCAGTCAAACATGGGTTGTGTTTGGTCTTACACAGCATATAAAGTGTAGTAATGTAAGTCTTCTGCATCTCTCTAGAGTCTCAACTCTTGAGCAACAATTGAAGATAAATTCTGCATCCCCAGTACCTGTATACAGAGTGTAGTGGAAACTTAAGAGCAGGACAGCTTTGGGAATAGTGAAGGCAGAGCAGTGGATATTGGAGACCAACAAAAAGGAGTTTGGGGATAAATTTCCTCTTGGACCCCCTGGCAAACTTATAAAAAGTCCTATTCTTGCAGAAAGATGGTTTGCTTTTTATTCACAACATATGGGTTATACATGCAAACACACTGTGAAATATTTCTAAATTGCACTTGTTTAGGAATGATGCAAAAGATCAAGGTAATAAAAATGTTTCTTTGGAACTCATTTAGTTGAACCTGGTATCATCAAAATCCTGAAGGCCTTTGTTAATGACATACCAAGGACTCAGCCCAGTTCTTGTGCTTTCTGCTGGGAATCATGACAATAGAGATTAGAGCTGAAAGAGGATATGAGGCTTTCTACAACACAGGCTCTGTGTTGTTAGGGTGATGTGGAGATTACTTGTTTTACTAAGGCCTTTCTTGTACTTTTCTTGCATTCAATTCTTTATTGTGAGGTCATAGTTTGTCCCCCTGCATTTTACTCATGGACACTATCAATGAAATACTGAAAATTCATTTGTCAATGGAATTGCCTGTGTGATTCTTTACAAGATCAAGGCTCCAAAGTTTTTATTTCCCATTCTCCAAAACCGGATAATTTTTCTTTCAAAGCAAGGTAAATGAGTAGGGCCGCAGACCTGAATGATGCTGGAGAGACATTTACAACAACAACAACAACCATCAGCCAACCAACCAATCAATCAAAGAACCCTCAAACAAGCAATCAACCCCCAAGCCCCCCAAAACAAACAAATCAACCAACCAACCAAAAAAAAAAAAAAAACCCACAAAAAAAAAACAAACCAAAAAACCCAGACAAAGGTTGGCAGGATCAAGACAACAAAAAGTTGAATTTAAATCTACATTGCTTTATTCAAAAGGGGTTTGAAGCATTTACTAGCAGCTTTGAAATACTGCCAGCAGGCTGTTCAAAATAATAACAGTTTCTCACTTAGACATCATATAAATAACAACAAAATCAAACCCCTCAACTTTCTTGTGTTTGTTTGCTTAGGGTTTTTTTTCTGGTTTTTTTTTTTTTTTATTCATTTGTTTGTTTGTCTTGTTTTGGGGTTTTTTTGTTTGTTTGTTTGTTTTCTTTCCCCTATTGGCAGTGGCAAACTCTCTGCTTTCTCACTAGTAATTGCATTTTCCTTCCTTTATTCATTGTACGATTTCTCCTCAATGATCTTTTACTAGCTGCAATCTTCTATTTTGAGAAAACAAAGATCCTTACAATCATAGAATCATAGAATCAACCAGGTTGGAAGAGACCTCCAAGATCGTCCAGTCCAACCTAGCACCCAGCCCTAGCCAGTCAACCAGACCATGGCACTAAGTGCCTCATCCAGTCTTCTTTTGAACACCTCCAGGGACAGTGACTCCACCACCTCCCCGGGCAGCTCATTCCAATGCCAATCACTCTCTCTGTCAACAGTTTCCTCCTAACATCCAGCCTAGACTTGCCCTGGCACAACTTGAGACTGTGTCCAATGTTCTGTTGCTGGTTGCCTGGGAGAAGAGACCAACCCCTACCTGGCTACAACCTCCCTTCAGGTAGTTGTAGACAGCAATGAGGTCCCCCCTGAACCTCCTCTTCTCCAGGCTAAACAACCCCAGCTCCCTCAGCCTCTCCTCACAAGGCTGTGTTCCAGGCCTCTCACCAGCTTTATTGCCCTTCTCTACACATGTTCCAGCACCTCAACATCTCTCCTGAATTGAGGAGCCCAGAACTGGACACAGTACTCAAGGTGTGGCCTGGCCAGTGTTGAGTACAGGGGAAGAAGAACCTCCCTCATCCTACTGGCCACACTGTTCCTGATCCAGGCCAGGATGCCGTTGGCTCTCTTGGCCACCTGGGCACACTGATGGCTCATCTTCAGCCTACTATCTACCAGCACCCCTAGGTCCTTTTCTTCCTGGCTGCTCTCAGCCACTCTGTCCCCAGCCTGTAGCGTTGCTTGGGGTTGTTGTGGCCAAAGTGCAGAACCCTGCACTTGTCCTTCTTAAATCTCCTCCCATTGGCCTCTGCTCACCCATCCATCCTGTCGAGGTCCCTCTGCAGGGCTCTACCTTCCCACAGATCCACACCTGCTCCTAGCTTGGTGTCATCTTCAAACTTACTGATGCTGGACTCAATCCTCTCATCCAGATCATCAATAAAGGTATTGAACAGGACTGGGCCCAGGGCTGATCCCTGGAGGACACCGCTAGTGACAGCTGCCAACTGGATGTGACACCATTCACCACAACTCTCTGGGCTCGGCCTTCCAGCCAGTTCCTGACCCAATGCAGAGTGAATCTGTCCAAGCCATGAGCTGCCAGCTTGGCCAGGAGCTTGTTGTGGCAGACAGTGTCAAAGGCTTTGCTGAAGTCCAGGTAGACTACATCCCCAGCCTGCCCACATTCACCTGGCGGGTAACCTGATCGTAAAAGGAGATCAGGTTGGTCTTATGACTCTTAGTCTGCTCAGCATATCTGCTCTTGAACTTGGGAAATACTACATTGGGAAATACATTACCAAGTGTCCATCATCTCAAGGAAGAGTTATTTCTTTCCCATTGTCTCTATGGTACACTGTGAATGGAGGAAAAAATAAAATTGAGCAAGGGTTTTGTGATGATTAGAAGTTTAAGAAAAGACTGTGCAGATTTATTGTAACAGTTTAGAAAAGCATCAACTGCTGTCAGTACCCCTTTACTTGATAGTACAATTGACAAAATGCCATCTTTAATTCCAAGTGTGATCTGAATGGAATTAGTTCACTTGGAGGCTTGGTTTAATTTCAGAATTGAGATCTCTGTTCTATGGGTATTAATATCTCAGTCAGTTCTGGTGGTATCCATGAGGCTCACCTGATATTCTACACTGAATTAAAGCTATTCCCTGTACAAGGAAAGAAAGTTATGTACTAGATGCCAAGAGATGAGCTGCACAGAGCACATCTACCGGCTGTTACTGGGGGGACAGTAGGGGAGGACAGAGTAGGGAAGTGAATCAGGACAGGTGGTGACTCTGTTTCAGGACTGAAATGGAATTTAGGCACCATTTAAAGTTGCAAGGCCCAAGTGACTCCAGGCTCTGTCTGCTTTTGAAGCCAATTTGTACTTCTGAGAGCAAAGCACATGCCTATTCCATTCTAAAGGGGGTGGCAGAAAGATGGCTTAGTTAACAGAGACAGTGCTGAAAATTGAAAACATGTAGCTGCATTAGTGTGGTGCTATAGTGGATCATGTAGAACCTGCTAAATCACTGTATGGATGAAGTTATGCTGGTCTTCGGATGTAACTGTGGAGCTGGGCTGTGTGGAGCTCTTGCTTTGTGATAGTGCTACCTCAGGTTTTTTGAGCTGTGACTTGGCTGTTGCTCTGTTTTTCCAAAATGCTTCTGAAAAAGTATGTCTTTTTATGTGTGATTTAGACCTTCCAATAGCACCAGAAGCACTAGTTATGTATCTTATAATATATGCCAAGTGATCTTTCCATTTGAGGAACTCAACCTTTCAACATGTTTTTAACTTGGGGACCTAAATGAGTCAGAAAAAAAATTCTTGGCTGCGTAATTTGCTAAATAGTTCTTGTTGCTGGGATTTTGTTAAATAGTTCTTGTTGCTAGGATTTTCACTTTTGAATGTAGTCTTGCTGGCAGAGGCTGTTCTATTCCAGGAATGCATTACTCTTAAAGTACAATGAATGTAAATGTTTCCACCTTTAACTTTATATGGTGGAGGAGAGAAGCTAAGATTAACCATAAAATGGTGAATTTATTTTTTTCTTTCTTCTCACATGAGAGTATTGATTTTGAGCTAACTAACCCACAGTAAAACCAAAGCTAAACAGAAAACCACTCTTTTCCTTCTGCCAAAAAACAAAACACCCCCCTCAAACCTTCTATTTCCCCCTCCTCATCAGCAATATGATGACAGCTCATACATCTGACTGTCATGCATACTGAGATAAAAATATGCTGTACTTTTCCGTTATTGTGCTAGTTTGAGCCTAGCTAGCAT
>WAAF01009840.1:0-34637 GCA_013400475.1 Tricholaema leucomelas | reverse complement strand
CACTCAGCACACACTCAGCACAGCGCACACTTGGCGCAGCGCGCACTCACCCCACAGCACGCACACACAGCGCAGCACACACCCCACAGCACACTCACCCCACAGCACACACACTCAGCGCAGCACACACTCACCCCACAGCACACAGGCACTCACCATGACCCTCGGCTTAACACCGAAGTCCTTCTGTCCCCCAACCTGGATGTGCTTCTTCATGACGCTGAAGGCGTTGAAGCGGCAGATGAGCAGGCCACTGCTGGCGGTGCGCAGGTTGAAGTCCACATCCTCGCAGAAGTACCTGGGCAGGAATAGAGGATGCCTGCAGCTGCTGCTGCCCCTGCTCGGGCACACACCCAGCCTGCTGCTGCTGCTGAGATGCACTGCGGCAGGCCCACATAAACGCTCCCTCAGCCAGCTCCTGCTGCAGGAAGTGCCCTGTGGCCATCCTAAAATCAAAGGAGTCTTCACCTTGCAGGGCATCTGGGTCTGCCTTCCCCTGCTGCAGGGTGTGGAACTAGATGATCTTTAAGGTCCCCTCCAACCCAGACCATGCCCTCCTGTGCTGGCATCAGCCATTTCCTGCCCACTCTTCACCCTCTTTCTTTGATTACTTTTGTTCCTGTCTATCTCAGAGGTGAGGAAGCTCTGCAGTGTCCAGCCTGTTCCTGACAGACCCAGCTCTGGCTGACCTTTTTGATGTACTGGAATCAGGGCATGAACGTGGCCTTGACAAGTACTTGGCCAAGGGAGACAAAGCAGCTGAGCAGTGACACTTATCTTGTGCCCCAGACCATGGCCCAGTCTAAGGCCTGGTTCCCATCCCAGCCCTCACCCACAGCAGGTCACACAGGAGCATGTCCAGGGTTTGAAAGTCCTCAGAGGAGAAGGCTCCACAACCTTTCCAGACAGCCTGCCCCAGTGCTCTGGCTCCCTCAGGGAAGTTTCTCCTTGAGCTCAGGTCCAACCTCCTGTGTTCTAGTCTGCGCCCACTGCCCCTTGTCCTGTCACTGGGCACCACTGGAAAGAGCCCAGCCCCATCCTCATGACCTCCATGCTGAGCACTGAGAAGCTCTTCTCCAGGCTAAGGAGCCTCAGGGCTCTCAGTTTCTCGTCATCACAGACATACTCCAGGCCCCTCAGCATCTTTGTGGCTCTTTCCAGTAGTTCCTTGCGTCTCTTGAGCTGGAGACCCCAGAACTCCAGGTGAGGCCTCACCAGGGCAGAGTTAGAGGGGCAGGAGAACCTCCCTTGACCTTCTTAGTGCACCCCAGGAGACCCTTTGCTTTCTTGGCCACAAGGGCACATTGCTGGTTCATGGGGAACTTGTCCACCAGCACTCCCAGGTCCTTCTCCCCAGAGCTGCTTCCCAGCAGGTCCCCCCTCAGCTGCCATGGGGCAGGAGATTGTTCCTCCCCAGGTGCAGGACTCTACACTTGCCCTTGTTGAACTTGATGAGGTTCAGCTCTGCTCAGCTCTCCAGCCTGTCCAGGTCACTCTGGATGGCAGCACAGCCTGAGGGGGTTGTCAGCCACTGCTCCCAGTTCTGTGTCATCAGCAGACTGGATGGGAGTCCATCCTGTCCCCTCATCCAGGTCACTGATGAGTATATTGAGTAAGGCTGGACCCAGTCCTGACCCCTGGGGAACACCTCTAGCCACAGGCCTCCAGCTAGAGCCCACACCTTTGATCACAGCCCTCTGTGCTCTGTGCTCCAGCCAGTCCTCAACCACCTCCCTGTCCACTCCCCCAACCCACAATTCCTGAATGCACCTCTGAGGGTGTTATGGGAGACAGTGCCAAAAGCCTTGTCAAAGTCAAGGCAAGGCAACAGCCACTGCTCTCCCCTCACCTTCCCAGCCGGCCACACCAGCACAGAAGGCCATCAGAATGCTCATGCCTGAGTTCCCCTTCATGGATCCATGCTGACTATTCCTGATAATCTTCTATTTCCCACATGCTTAGAGATGACCTCCAGAACAAGCTGCTCCATCACCTTTCCAGGCCTGCAGTGTCCTGGCTCCTGCCCTTTCTGAAGGCTGCAGTGTCTCTGGCTTTCCTCCAGCTCTCAGACATCATCTCTGCTCTCCATGACCATTCAAAAATGACAGAGAGTGGCTTAGCAATATTCCTAGCCAGCTCCTCCAGCACTCACGGGTGCACCCCATCGAGAGCTCTGGAAGCCAGGCTAGACCCTGGCTTGCTCTCACAGGATGCAATTCCTCACTCAAACATAAAAGATCCCTGAGAAGAGCAGCAGGAGAGCAGGGTGAGATGCTCATGGCCAGGAGTTGCTCTGCACTCACTTGGCAGGACTTGGACACTGCTTCAGTCTGTGATGAGGATAAGCAGCAAAGCCCCAAGAGTGCTTTGTACAAAGGCTCCAGGGGGGAGGGAGAGGAGGAAGGGCAAGGAGGGAAATAGTGCGCAGTTGTGTACAGATCTGTTCCTACTGAACCAGGGAGGACAGATGACTTTGGGGCAAACACAAGGACTCCTTCCTCACAGCTCAAGTGGCTCAGCCACCACCTGTACTCTCGTTCTTAGCCCGGCAATAGGCTACTGCTGCTGGCAGAGGCTCTCTCAAGCTTCACACTCCTCCTGGAACTGAGGCAATTTCAGCTTCCTTCTTCTGTTTTCAGTCCCTTGGTTACTTTTTTCTTCTATGTTTCTTCTTTCTCCCCAGTTCTCTGTAGCCCTCCCTTGCCCTTGCCTCTTGGCCTGTCTCTCTCAGGTGTCTCTAAGTTTACTTTCATGCATGATTCCATCAGAAGCAGCACCTATCACTGGTTTTGTGATTGTGCTCTCATCTGCTCAGGCCTTTGTGTTTATCTTGACAGCAACCTGAACTATGGGGCCAAGAGTCTCATGGAGCCAGGGTATTATTTTAGCACAGAAACCTGCAGTGCCTACCTGTTCAGGTCATATTGCACATTCTGGGTCAGGTCTATGTTGAGCAGTATAAAATCATGCACGTGGCACCTGGAGAAGGGAGTCTTTGCTTTCCTGGTGTTCAGCTTGCTGTTCCACTTCTGCACACCCAGGATGGCATAATGAACAATTTTAGGGGTGGCTTCAATGTGCTGGAGGACACTCTTGAGGGACACGTTCTTGTTGGAGCCCCCAGGCTCCAAGGACTGGCTGCAAAACACAATCATCCACAAGATCCAAACAGACCTGGGGTAACAGACACTGCACTTACACACCTGTGTGTGAGCAAGGCACCAGGAAATCCCAGTAACAACTGAGAGCCTCACTGCAGATGGTGTAAGAACTACAACAAAACCACAGACTGAGCAACAGCAAACTAATCTCATCCCATCAATTCCATCACTGCAGGGAAAGGAGTCTTAGCAGAGTAAGGGCTTACACAGTGTAGTAAGGTCTTACAAGACCTTGTATTAGACACTTTAACAAAAGGACTGCCTTAGGCACTGTTTCTGGAAGGCTTTCTTCTTCTGTAATGGGCAACATAAATGCTGAGAAAGGCAAGAGCTGAATGCCTTTTAAAGGGCTACAGTTCCCATAGTACTCTGTTGAGTCGAAATAAATCAGGGAAGTGACACTGAAAGATCACCCAAAGAGACACTAAGATCAAGAATGGCTTTAGGCAAGGAACAAGCACGAGGGGAGCTTTGGCGATGGTACTGACTGTAAGAGTAGAGCCAAGTGGAAGTGTCCAGCAGCAGGAGGTTGAATGTTGCTTGGTCAGCAAGAGGCATCTGCTGCCCTCCTGCTGCTCGGAGTGGAAGAGCTGGCTGGCTGCACTTCAGACAAGCATCTGGTGTCTGCATGCACAGCTCTGGGACAGCAGAACGACAGCTGAGTGAGTAACCACCTGCTGGACACAGGCAGCTGCTACCACAGCAAAGCCACTGCTGAAAGCTGCCTTTGCTTGGCAGCATTTTGTCGCCAGCAGCTCCAGCTGGCCAACCTGTCCTGCTGTCTGCTCTGCCATACCCTGTCAGCTGCCAGCGGGCAGGCTGCGAGTTGCAGGTGTGCTGCCGCCTGTGCTAGGTGAGTGCATGCCCAGTGCTGGGTGGTTGCTGACCTGGACTGCTCGTGGATGCTGTGCATGTTCCACAGGACACAGGAGTCATCCATGACCACGATGAAGGGCCACACGCACTGCCGCTTCACTCCCAGCTCCTCCAGCCGGTTCCGCTCCAGCTCCAGGTTGTGGTAGGAAAGCTCCTTAATAAGAAACCTGGCAGCACCTGAGGAAAGACCATAAAGAAGACGTACAGAGATCTTTATTGGCCTCCATCAATCCTCTCCTGCCAGAAAAGGCTACAGGAACAGCTGCAGTCATCACCCTTTGTGAACTGAGTGCTCATAACACTTTAAAGACCATGAATTTGACCCTTAGTCAGGGTGGTCAGATCCAAAGGGCAGACACCAAGCCAGGCCCTTTCCACAGACCCTGCACAACATGATTTTGTGGGCATGGATAAAGAATCCTGAACCAAGAAGAGGCTAAGATTATAAACCTGAAGCTATTTAAAACTTCTTGCAGGAAAACCTCAGCACCCATGAAAACAAAGTCCATGAAATGAAGTTCGAGCTCCCAGTGTCCAGCTGCAGTTAATATTTAGCTTCAGCTGATTGAAAAAGTTGCATTTTGAAAAAGTCGTGGTTAAAATGTCTGGAATGAACACCCAGACAGCAGGGCTGAGTCAGATGAGTGAATCATAGGTTGGAAGGGACCTAGACTTGGTTGCTCAAGGCCTCATCCAACCTGGCCTTGAACACCTCCAGGGAGGAGGAATCCATAACCTCCTTGGGCAGCCTGTTCCAGAATCTCACCACCCTCATACTGAAGAACTTTCTAAGCTCCAGTCTAAATCTACTCTCTCTCAGCTTCAATTTCCCCTTGGCCTTTCTCTAGATATCCTCAGGAAAAGTCCCTCTGCAGCCTTCCTGGAGGACTTCAGCTATTGGCAGGCAGCTCTACGTCCCCCTGGAGCCTCCTCCTCTCCAGGCTGCACACCCCTAGCTCCCTCAGCCTGTGCTCACAGCAGAGCTGCTCCAGCCCTTGGATCATCTCTGTGGCCTCCTCTGGACTCACTCCAGCAGCTTTGTGTCCTTCTGCTGGGGACAGCAGAGCTGGAGGCAGGACTGGAGGTGAGGTCTGAGCAGAGCCAAGGGGCACAATCCCCCCTCTTGCCCTGCTGCCCACACTGCTCTGGCTGCAGCCAGCACACAGCTGCCTGCTGGGCTGCATGAGGGCACTGCTGGCTCCTGCGGAGCTGCTCGGCACCCAACACCCCTAAGGCCTTTTCTTTAGGGCTGCTCATAACCCACTCCACACCCAGCCTGGTTTTGTGCCCAGGTTTGGCCTGACCCAGCTGCAGGCCCTTGCACTGTGACTTGTTGAACCCCATGCACTTGGCACTGGCCTACTTGCCAAACCTGTCAAGACCCTTGTGGACAGCACACAGCCTACCAAACATCTGCCATGCCACTGAGAAGGCAGAGATTGATCCAAACATGCATTCCACATCAGCCCTCACACCTCGGTGTATTTTGCACAGGTGTTGCTGCTGTTACCAGGCCAGGACTGTGAGCAGCTGCTGTGCCATGTGCCTCAGCACCACGATCCACACTGCCCACATGGGTCTGGGTATCTTGGCAGCAATGCCCTGAGGCTTTCTTACCAACGCCAGCGTTGTTGAACATGCCTGGCAGGACCAGCATGATGTGGTTGGGCCAGTATTTACGGTAGAGGGGCATTTCATACTCCTTGACTACAAGCAGGTGAAGGTGGCTGATGCCTTCCATGGCGTGGTAGAGGTTCAAGAGGCCGTGCTCGTGGCGCCCGCTCGACGGAGTGAAGATAGGACTCTTGACTGCATTCAGATTCTGCTGGAACAGGAGGCAGTTTGGCAACATCAGCTAAACCCCAAGTTATTCACCACATGGATTTTGGTAAGGTACTCTTTCTTCTGGAGTTTAGCTTTATTGATCACTGGAACACATAAGAGCTGGACCCAAGGAATGCAAGCCGCATGGCTGATCCCAAAGAACTCCAGTTCTGAGGACAGTCAGGCAAGAAGTATGCAAAAGACTTCAGAAAACCCAAACCACAACAGAACCAGCCCAGCCCAGCACTATCCAGCTGCAGCTGCAGGCAGCCAGCAGGTGGGCATCAGCAGCACAGACCTTGTCGGAAACCAGGGGCAGGCGCATGCTCTCCAGGTGCTTTCCCTGCTTGCTGAAGACAAAGTGGCTCTCCTTGGACTTGGGGATTATAAAATGCAGTTGAACCTCTTCTCCAAGCATCGAGGATGAAAAAGTGAATGCATGCAGAGTGGAGTCAGAGATCTGCACACAGGAGAGAAGAAAAAAAGAACAAGATTTGCAAACAGGTAACACATCAGGACTAGATGACTTGCAGTCAGTGCTGGAAGCCATCAGAGATGAGCATCCAGAATATTCTCTTCTGAAGCTAACTCTGTTAGGTCCTCCTCCTCTGCCATAAACCACATCACTTGGGCCTGTAACTGGCCCTGCTATTTAAAAGCAGCAGCTTTGTATACCAGCACTGATGCTTGCCCAGAGGGACTCTTCTGAAGATGGAAATTACTTAGAACCACAGAACATTAGGGTTGGGACGGACCTCCAGAGCTCATCTAGTCCAACCCCCTGTCAGAGCAGGGTCACCCAGGGCAGGGAACACATCCAGAAGGGTCCTGAAAACCTCCAGAGAAGGAGACTCCACAGCCTCTCTGGGCAGCCTGCTCCCTGGAGCACATACAGAAGAAGTTGGGTTTTATTACTACTCCTTATGCTCGATGACAAGCACGAAGAGGAGTGGAGGGAACAACAGATGTCCTTTGGGAGGACTTTCCAGTGCCAAGACACTTCATGCAGCATGGTGTTTCAGTCAGACCTGCTGCTGCTGCTGTCAGCACCCTCACACTGAAGTTTCTCCTCATGTTGAGATGGAACCTCCTGGATTCCAGTTTGTATCCATTGCCTCTTGTCCTGCCCCAGGACACCACTGAAAGGAGCCTGGCACCTTCTTGACATCCACCCCTCAGATTTTTATAGACATTGATCAGGTCTCCTCTCAGCCTTCTCTTCTCCAGGCTAGCCAGCGCCAGGGCTCCCAGCCTTTCCTTGTCACACAGATGTTCCAGTCCCTTCAGCACCCTCACAGCCTCCATTGGACTCTCTCTAGCATATCCCCATCCCTCTTGACCTGGGGAGCCCGGAACTGCATACAACACTCCAGACGTGGTCTCACCAGGGCAGAGTAAACAGGGAGGAGAACCTCCCTTAACCTGCTGGCTGCACTCTGCTCAAGGAGCACCACAAAGCCATTGGCCTTCTCGGCCACCAGGGCACACTGCTGTCTCATGGAGAACTTACTGTTCTTCAGGACTCTCAGATCCTTCTCCATGGAGCTGCTGCTACTAGGAAACAGGCCATCCCAGTAATTTTTTCCCAAGGGCTTGGGCTGTGTGCTCACCACTGCCATTCACACAGCTCAGCAGAGCAGGGCTGCAGCACTCTGGTTTTTTGCTGCGGCAGTGCTCCTCTCAGCAGCCTGCTAGCCCCAGCAGGGCACACCAGTACCCAGGCCATGGAGAATCGGCTGAGCTCAGCTTGCACAGCACTTCACTGACCCGTGGGAGCTCCAGGTCTCTGATGACAGCCCACAGGAGTATCTGTCTTACTACAAAGTCAAGTAATTTACTCTTAGCAATTGGCTTTCTATAGCCTTTGAAATGAAACAATTAGCCTGAGGAAAGGTGAGAGGTGAAAGACTTATTCGGGTTGTGTTACAGCATTTCACAGTCTCTCTCCACTGTGGCTGCTATCCAGTGACTTCCTTTTGGGTGTGCAGTTTCTCTGAGTTCAGTTCTGGACTCCCCAGCTCAAGTAGGACAAAGAGCTACTGGAGAGAGTCCAGCCCAGAGCCACTAAGACGCTGAGGGCACTGAACAGCTCTCATGGGAGCAGAGGCTGAGAGAGCTGGGGCTGGTTGTTGTGGAGGGCCTGTAGGCCTGAAAACAGGCTTGTTTATGCCTTGCCATGCCTGGACATGTTTTTCTGCCCAAACCAGAGGTAAACACATTAAATGGATAAAAGGGGCACTATAGGCCTGGTGCCATAAAGTGGGGCCTGTCCAGGCTCAGGTTGTATGAGGTGGTTATAAACATGTTGTGTAAGCCCCACACGCCCAGCTCATGCTTGCCGGGTGCTAGCCTCTGTGATTCTCCACGTTTGGAAAAGTCCAGGCTTGTGGTTTTGCCTATTATGGTATGGTGTGGCTGACTGCCAAACCTGATTGGTCATTCTAGTGTCCAAAGGGCCATTCATCTCAGCCCACATGTAATAAATNCCTACGGAGCTCAGACTCCATGTAGCAGCCGTGTACCCTATCGCACGCTCGCTGCCTTATCACTGCCTGGTTAAGTGCTCCACTGCTGCTGAGTTAACCAGGAGCACACCCACTTGTCTGCACACGATCGGCCTGATAGCCAACGTGAGACCATGCTCAGACTGCACGACATTGTACTCCCTCTACACCTGAAGTCCTGCCTACGAGTCCTTGGACAGAGCGTCCAGGAGAAGCCAGGAGACAAGGGCAGAGATTGCCTCCTTCACCAGGAGAACAAGGTCAGAAACTGCATCCTTTCCCCAGAAGCTGGGAAGATTCCAGCCTCAAAGTCCACGGGCGAAGACTCCCCTGAAGTTTGGACACTGGTAACAGGCTGTGACGTAGCCCCAAAGGGTGATTATTGCTAATTAATAAGAATTGTGAGTAAATGCTTTAATGCCTCTGTAATATCTATAGCCTCTGCTGTAGAGCAGAAAGAGCGTTCAGCACACCTGCTGGGCAAATAGTGTAGAGGCCCCAAAGCGGTATTTGCCGTGGGGAAAACTGTTTATAATTTGAATGTATGCTGGTTATTGTAATATAGTTGTTAATAATTTATAGTGGAGTATTAATCCTAGAATGTCTTCCATGACCATGTAGACCCTTTTAATATTGAATTCAGTGGTTGGGGGTGGCACAGTTCAGAATACTGAAGTTAATAAATATCTATTTTTATAAACATCCTCTCGCACCAATTAATTTCTCCCCTCCGCCACAATCGGCGTAGGTGGCAGAATCCCCCTCCACGACACTGGTTAGCCTGGAAAGGAGGCTGAGGGGGATCTGAGCAATGCTTATAAACAGATAAAGGGGTAGGGGCAAGATGATGGGGCCAGACTCTCCTCAGTGGTGCCCAGTGACAGGACAAAAGGCAATGGGCATAGACTTGACCATAGGAAGTTCCATCTAAACATGAAGAAGAACTTCTTTACTGTGAGGGTGGCAGAGCCTTGGAGCAGCCTGCCCAAAGAGGCTGTGGAGTCTCCATATATGGAGACTTTCAAGGCCTACCTGGATGTGCTCCTGTGTGCCCTGCCCTAGGTGACCCTGCTCTGGCAGGGGGATTGGACGGGATGATCTCTGGAAGGCCCTTCCAAGCCCTGCCAGGCTGTGACCTTGTGACACACACAGCTCACCCTTGCACATACAGAAGTTGATTTTTATTACTACTCCTTATGTTTGATGACAAGCATGAAGAGGAGTGGAGGGAACAACAGATGTCCTTTGGGAGGACTTTCCAGTGCCAAGACACTTCATGCAGCATGGTGTTTCAGTCAGACCTGCTGGTGCTGCTGTCAGGTACTTGCACTGTGCAGTGCCAGGCCAGTGTGCCAGAGCTCAGCAGCAAGCTGCTGGAGAAGATTAACAGGCAAGGAGAGAGCAATCTGAGACAAGAAACTTCCAAGTAAACTGGTGATAATGGCCAAGAAATAATGTCTAAGCTATTCACCAGGAAAATTTTACCTGCCAGTCTCCCACAGGTGCAACTTTGCTTTAAAGACTAAACAGTTAAAATGGTCAGTCCTGCCCAGTGACTCCTAAGCTACTGCTGAGAAGCATGCACAGTTACACGCAAAGGGAGGAAGAAGGAGGCCTTCCAGGCTCCCATTACAGGTGTAGACTGCTGGCATTTAGGTAATTTTACAGTCTTCTCTCATGAGACACTGCAAAACCTCTGGGCAAGCTTTGGATGAGGCTACAGGTCACAATATCCAGCCTTGGTCAGAAGCAGCTGGAGAGCAGAACTGCTCATACAGAGGCCAGCAGACACAGTTTGAGAGGCTGAGAATGGAAGAATCCAACAATTCCATCCGAGGGAAGGTGAAAGCATGATTCCTGGCACCAGAGTGAGTGGTGTGCCTGAAGAGACCACAGGAGAATGAAGTATGCCCTTTAGCCTTGGCTCTGACACCCACCTGTGCAGCAGGGTTGATGTCCATGTACTGGTGGCACTGCTCGCAGTGGTGGAAGGTGTTGTAAGCTGCATACTTAGTCAACATCATGGACACAGTCTCCCTTTTCTTAGGTTCCTCTGATTTTGGTTCTTTGCTTGTTTCTGTGCACAAAGAAAAGAAGAAACAGAGATTCTGAGTGCTGGAAACCAGAGCCTGTGATGCCAGCACAGAACACATGGATGGTTGTTCCACATCATTTTGGAGAGGAAAGGGTCCCTGCAAGCTCCTGTGTCCAGCCACACCAGCAAAACTCATTCTTTGCAGGAAAGGATACCCAGAGAGCTCTGCTTTTTACTTACCTTGTTTCGCTCTTGAGAGTTGCTCTGTGTATACAGGACTTATAGTTCTGTACTTGGGGTCATGCACACTCAGGTCAAAAGCCATTTTGCTGAAGATCTCAATGTCTGGCCAGTGGTCATTGCTAGACTGAGTAACTTCACTGCTCTCTGCATGACCTGCAACAACACACTTCAGGTAAGCAGCAGCAGATACCCAGTGGTGTTCACACAATGCCTGCTGAATCACCACTGCACAGGAACTCACACAGGTGCACACATACAGGGATCTCTTTGAACATCTTGAGTAGTGCCCAAACTGACACTAGAAGCTACTCAAAGCCATCCCAAAGAAATGGCAATTCCTTAGAAGCTGCATACAGGTGAAGGAGCTGCAAAGGTATCTTCTGCTCTGCTCATCAGGCTGCTGAGACATATTTCACTCTTGTTTTAGCATAAAATGCTCAGCTGAGTGGTCCTATCTGTGCAGAAGACATAGGTGTAGTCTGGAGGCTCTCTGTAGTGCAGTGAGGAGCACTGGGTAAACCAGAAGCCAAAGTACCCACAGGCAAAGCAAAGAAAAAGAGGCAGTACAAATGGCTGAACCTGCAGGAGGCACACGGTGAAGGCAGTGAAAGACACTCCAGTTGCACAATGGGATGTAGCCAGCAAGGATCAACTGGAACTTCTCTGTATTGATCCAGCACATATCATTCTAAAGTAGAAAATCAAATGTAAGTAACAATGGCCAAGGAGAACAACCTGGGACTGAAGTTTGAGCAGGAGTCAGTTCAGTTTCTGAGGAGGTGGAAGAAAACACAAAAGCAGGTGGGGAGTTGAGGTTACTGCTGTGAGAAAAAGCAAATTCAGATGAAGCGAAGGTTGTGACTACAGACAAGCAGCTGCTCACCGCACCATGGCTGATGCAAGAGGATGTGTCCATGAAGAGTTGGACTTCCTGGCACTGCAGATGCCAAACAAGCAGTAATGAGAATATCAAACAAAATAAAAGCACCAGGAGGAAGGGACTGCACCAAAAAGGACACTAAGAACAATGAGGAATGGAAAAACCTCACTAGTGAATGAAGTTTTGTCTTAAACGTCAGCAAGTGGGAGCTACAGTAAGCTTTGCAAATGTCAAGCTGAGCAGACCTCAGAAAGGTGCATGAAAAGGGAACAATTTCCCTCGATACATCATCCCAACTCTATACATTACATTTTTTGTTCTTATTTTGACAATTTCATTGTGAAGAGCATAAAAAGTTTCCTATAAGCTAAGACAGAATCAAAACTCTAAACACTCAACACACACTTGAAAGAGAGAGAAAGAAGATTCTGCAGGCCTGTTTTCCGGAAGAGCAGGGATGTGGAATCAGGCAGAAGGCTGACTGAGACCACAAAAAATAATGAGGGGGTTGGAGCAGCTCTGCTGTGGGGACAGGCTGAGGGAGCTGGGGGTGTTCTGTCTGGAGAAGAGAAGGCTCCAGGAAGACCTAACAGCAGCCTGCCAGGACATGAAGTGGGTTACAAGAAGGCTGCAGAGAGACTGTACCCAAAGACCTGCAGGGACAGGATGAGGGCAATGGCTTCAAACTAGAGCAGAGCAGATTGAGATTGGATGTTAGGAACAAGTTCTGCACCATGAGGATGCTGGAACACTGCAACAGGTTGCCCAGGGAGGTGGTTGAGGCCTCATCCCTGGAGATATTCAAAGTGAGGCTTGACAGGGCTGTGGGCAACCTGCTCTAGTGCAGGATGTCCCTGCTGAGTGCAGGGGGTTGGGCTGGAAGAGCTTGGGAGGCTCCTTCCAACCCAAACCATTCTGTGATTCTATACCAATGCAGACACAGCACACACAGCAGCACCATTCAAGAGGAGATGGAGCAAGCTCTGGAGCACTGTGCCCTTTACTTTGACATTGGTAA
This sequence comes from Tricholaema leucomelas, assembly GCA_013400475.1. Lineage (NCBI taxonomy): Eukaryota > Metazoa > Chordata > Aves > Piciformes > Lybiidae > Tricholaema lacrymosa > Tricholaema leucomelas. The sequence goes on along the minus strand of WAAF01009840.1, from coordinate 22,096 downwards.
TACTAAAAACTTTGGGAGGGTGAAGGAAATATTTCAATATGTTTAAGTAAATGAAAATGTAATAAAATGCAGCATGGGTTAACAAAAGCAGCCCTGTGTTACTTTCATCACACAGCTGTGGTAGGTCTGTTCCTCTGACAGAAAGAAACTCCTTCTGGAATGAAGGATTTGATATATCCAAGAGAGATGTTGAGGTGCTGGAAGGTGCCCAGAGAAGGGCAGCAAGGCTGGGGAGGGGCCTGGAGCACAGCCCTGTGAGGAGAGGCTGAGGGAGCTGGGGGTGTGCAGCCTGCAGCAGAGGAGGCTCAGGGCAGAGCTCATTGCTGTCTGCAGCTCCGTGAAGGGAGGCTGTGGCCAGGTGGGGTTGGGCTCTGCTGCCAGGCAAGCAGCAACAGAAGAAGGGGACACAGCCTCAAGCTGTGCCAGGGCAAGTCTAGGCTGGATGTTAGGAGGAAGTTGTTGGCAGAGAGAGTGATTGGCATTGGAATGGGCTGCCCAGGGAGGTGGTGGAGTGGCTGTGCCTGGAGGTGTTGAAGCCAAGCCTGGCTGGGGCACTTAGTGCCATGGTCTGGTTGGTTGGGCAGGGCTGGGTGCTAGGTTGGGCTGGATAAGCTTGGAGCTCTCTTCCAACCTGCTCCATGTGCTCCTGGCGGAGGTGGGACGTGGTGTTGCGATGGCAAGAGGCCAGACAACACCACACAGAGCTTCTCTTACAGTTTGATACTTCATCCTGAGCTTCTGGAGTACTCTAGGTGAAATGATGTGAGAATAACACCCCCAAAGCTCCAAATCAAAGGAAAATCCATCGGTTTTCATTTAATAGCACTTTCAGAGCAGAAATACAGATCAGTCCTCTCCAAGGTGTGACAACTACATTTTCAGAGTGCCCGTTCAGCGCTCATGAGGTTTATGCACTTCAGAACCAAACCACAGAGTTATGTAAAGAATACCCTGAAGAGAACTAATTTTAAAGAGGATTTGTGCTTCCCAAGGCAAAGTCCTGACACAGCAGTTAATGGATCTGTGAGATCTGACAAATGAGCACCAATCCAAAGAAGCTCTCCCCTACCCCCTTCCTCAGTAGAACGTCTGTAAAGTGCAGGCAGAAGGAAACTGGGAGTTAATTTGTAAAGAAACACAAATAACTGTCCTGTTCTGGCCAGGAATGGCCAGTTCTATCCTGCTCTGGCCAGGAATGTTCTTCAATGTCCTATTTATAAACAGCCAGTGGTTAAAACCTAGCAAGGAGAGAGAATGGGCAGATGTTGTCCATTTCCCCTTTGGCATTAAAGTTATCCAAATGACCCCAAATGCATTTAGTTAAAGAGACAGAATAGAATCATAGAATCAGCCAGGCTGGAAGAGACCTCCAAGCTCATCCAGTCCAACCTATCCCGCAGCCCTATCCAGTCAACTAGACCCTGGCACTAAGTGCCTCATCCAGACTTTGCTTGAACACTTTTAATAGTACTCAGCCAAGCCTGATAGAAAATTGCCATTTTGGTTAACCTGTATTGAACCCATGCAAGACTCCTCCAGCTACACACTAATGGACAAAGTTCTCTCTGACTTTCTGTGGGCCTGGCAGCTTGTCACTGCTGAGCACCATCACAGGAGAGGGTCTTTGCAATGCAGGTTAAGGATGACTGCTGAGTACTTACTGGCATCGACCTCTTCCTCATCATATACATCCACCTCCAGCAGCCGAATCAGCATGCGGAAGAGGATCCTCAGGAACTGCAGGTAGGAGCCAGTCTTGCCCACCTGAGCCAGAGAGGGAAAAGTCCAGATCCCAGCTCAGACTAATACGAAGGAAGAAGAGAAATGCCTTTTGGCTTACCCCTTTCCAGCTCTGTCTGAAGAAAGGGAACACAGCATAACATTCCCCACTATCACAGCACGGGTTGGGTTGGAAGGGACCTTAAGGATCGTCCAGTTCCAACTCCCTGTTGCAAGCAAGGACTCCCTCCACTAGCTCAGGTTGTTCATAGCCTCATCCAGCCTGGCCTTGAACACCTCCAGGGAGGAGGCATCCACAGCCTCCCCGGGCAACCTGTGCCAGTGTCTCACCACCGTCACTATAAAGAATTTCTTCCTAATCTCCAGTCTCAGTCTCCCCTCGTTCAACTCAAAGCCATTGGCTCTTGTCCTAGCACTGAAAGCCCTTGTCAAAAGCCCCTTACCAGCTTTCCTGTAGCCACCTTCAGGTACTGGATTATGCTGAATACTATCACAAAATGGATCTGTGAGCACGGCCTGGACCACAGCCTGCATCACTTCTGTACACTGGGAGACTAGCAATGAGAGCTGCTTCTCTGCTGATACTCTTGTGGCAATTTTCTGCCTACTACATGTACTTCATTTAAGCTGAAGCAGGAGATACAGCATCACCCTTCCTCTCCTTGCCACTCCTAGCACAGACTTAGCCCTGAAATGTGACTGATTTTTGGCATCATTGTGTGGCCTTGCAAGGCACCTTTGTGATCTCCAGTCCTCAGCCCTGGTATGTCCCTCTGCCCAAAAGGCAGGAGAAGGAACTGCTGCCTTACTTGCGGTGGTCCTGTCAAAAGCAGCCGCCTGGGATGGAAGCTCCTGGAGCCAGGCGTCTCCCCCTGGTTGCTGAAGTCTGCGTGGTGCTGCCGGGCTGCTGTCCACTGTCTGTAGTAAAGAGACTGCTCCTCGCTGTTCACGTCCTGGGGAAGCAGTGGCCTCAGAGAGCTCAGCCAGGACACATCGGCATGAGGCAGGAGAGAAGAGGAAGAAGGCAAGCTCCCACTCTTCTGGGAGCTGAGGAGGCAGTAGGCAGCTTTGGAGAGGATGACGATGCGCGGCAGGGCGGCACGCAGCGCCCTGCCCGAGTGCGCAGCGCAGCGCAGCGGCTGCGCGGCAGGAGACAGGGAGCAGCCTTTGGAAGTGGTGCTGCTGGCCAGCTGCGTGCCCAGAGAGTCACACTCTTGCTTCAGGCTCTCCCTGGCTGTGCAGCTGGGCGAAGCGCCCTCGTCTACGGAGCTGTGTGCCACGGTCTGGAAGTCGGCTGCTGGGGCCTGCTTCTGGGACCTGTCGGCAGCGCTGGAGGAGCTGACGCCGTTGTCTGCCAGGGAGCCTGGGGGACAGCGAGCAGGCAGTGAGCAGGGACTGCCTGGCGTCAGGAAATGCAAAGACATCATCGATTCATTTCATCTCCCAAACTCGCTGCTGCCCGGTGAGTGCCGCGGGGTGAGCTCGCCGTGAGGCTTAGGCTGGTGTCTCACCATCTAGACAGAAATGACTGACACCCATCTGTGCCTGCCGCTAGGGTTCAGAGTCCCAACACATGTCCCCATCCCAAACTACCGTTCCCCGCCTGGGATTTGGAATTTGATGGTACAACCTTCTTAAAGTCAAGGGTACCACTGTACAGATCAAGTTAATGCTCATTCATCTGAGGACAGAGCACTCATTTCACCGCTTTAACAGGAGCTGGGCTGTGCTTCCTTCTCCACACCAGTCAGTCTCAGAGGGGGCATGGGAAGATCTGGAGTATGGCAGAGGTCCAAGTTCAGCTCTCTTAATACCTTGAACTTCTCAGGGAACAAAGGGAAGGACCCAGAAGTGTCTGAGGAATGCAAGCAAGTTCCTGGTGGGAGGTGATGCTCCACTCATGCCTGAAGAGGTAGAGCAAGGAGGCAAATACCCATCCTCACCCCCAGCGACCCCTGCAGCTGCAGAGCACTCTTCTATTGCTAAACGTTTTTACTATCCATTCTTTCATTTTTAAGATCTTTTCAGCCTGTCACAGATGAAACCAGAACCTATTGTGACCCTTGGCTATGGCAGAGCATCCTCCCACTCAACCACCCCTCTTAGCTGTACACAGCAAGAGTGCTCACTGTGGAAGGCATCTGCTGCTACCATCTCCTTGCCTAGCTTGCAGCATGATGCAGCTAAGCAACCCACGCTGGACTCAACCTCTCAGTGTTCCCATCCAAGCTGCAGTGAGGCAGGCCCCAGGACATGTTCTTCAGAGCAACAGCAGAACTGACCTGAGGTTCCAGTAACAGCGCTGCTGTTACTCTGGGGCCGGTCCAGGTCTATCAGCAGCTCATCAGAGTCATTCTCACTGCCATTAGCCTTCTCGTGCTCCTTCTCACTCAGGTCAAGAGCTACCACAGGCCTCCGAACAGCCTCCCTGGAGACGTAGCAGCAGGCCAGGCCCACTTCTTGCTCTAACGCAGTCCGAGTCAAGTAGCTGGAGTCGATCAGTCGGAGGTCACAGTATTTCAGTGACCTGGAAAACCCAGCCCAAGATGGAAGAAATGATTTGTTTCCTCTGGCTTTGAACAGTACTCCCTGTCTTTGATTGCTTCTAAAACATTAATGAACAATTGCATTAGCCTGTAAATATAGACTTCTTTAAACATATACAGCAGAGTCTGCACAGGCACTGACTGAGCCACACAGTGCAGCAGCTTTGCTCCTCACAAGCCACACATCCCAAAACGTTCAACTGTTCCTAACTGAACTCTGAAATACACATATTTCTTCTCTGAAAAAACAGCCAGATGGTATCAAACCACTTATCCACCCCAGCATATGTGAACTTGCTAGAGAACAACCATAGTGCAAGAACAACAACAGCACCTGGGGAAGGTTTCTCCTAGAGGGTCCTTGCCAGTTAGAATAACAATGCAAGGCAGACCTTCCAAATCCTGATAGGTGCGAGGGATCCAGTCCTCCTGCTCGTTCCCCCTCCAGGCCTGTGAACAGAGAAAACTCCAGTCACATTAAATGATGACTCCCAAAGCTTCACCCCTTTTCTTTTTCAGTGCACAGGGTCAGCTGCCCCAGCAGCCAGCAGACCTTAGAATCTCAGAAGATCTTAGGTGCAGATATGCATTGATTGTTGGCAGCAAAGTGTTAGCTAAGCATCAAAAACACAGAGAAGAGATGTGCAGCAATATGCTACTCAGAGGTGGGAACATACAGCTGGTGTGGTGTCAGTGTGGTCTGCCAGAGGAAAGTGCAGCTGATGCCTTTAATTCCTTGATGGCACAGATAAAAGCTCTTTGAAAGGAAGGTGCACAGCTAAGATGAGACCTTCAAGTGGAGTATGAAAATGATTCCATGCCCCTCAAACATTTGCTTAGGTATTCTATATAGTGAAATATTGCATGAAAGAAAAGAAGACATTTTCCCTTTCACTGTAGGTAACCCCACAACAAAAGGACCCCTTAATGACAGTCTGCCAAGGCCCAAGACCTAACCCTACCACTTTCCTTCAGCACTGGCAGGGCTGACATCAGTCCTTAAAACCCTCAGCCCTCTAAGCTCAATCAATCTTACTGAACAGGGCTGAGCCCATTTCTGCTTTCTCTGGTGGATGTTGCTTCCTAAAAACATTGTTAGGTCTTGAGCAGCAGCATCTTTCTGGCTGTGTTGCACAGACTTCCAGGTGATCAGATGCTCAGAGGGCTGCAGCTCCTCTGCTGTGAGGACAGGATACAAGAGTTGGGGCTCTGCAACCTGGAGAAGAGAAGGCTTTCAGGAGACCTTATAGTAGCCTTCAGGTATCTGACAGGGGCTAGAGGAGGGCTGGGGAGGGACTACTGACAAGGTCTTGTAAGGACAGGATGAGGAGGAATGGGTTTGAACTGGCAGAGGGGAGATTGAAACTGGGTGTTAGGAAAGAGTTTACAGTGAGGCTCCCAGGTTGCCCAGGGAGCTTGTTCAGGACTTGGAGGTGTTCAGGACCAGGTTGGATGAGGCCTTGAGCAACCTCTTCTAGTGGGAGGTGTCCCTGCCTATGGCAGAGGGATGGAGCTGGCTGAGCTTTGAGGTCCCTTCCAACCTACACCATTCTATGATTTCATGATGCAGGCAGTATTTGATCAAGACCTGAACCAGCACTCTACAGCAACTGTTCAAATGACGGAGGGCTGAGAGGCTCACTGAGAAAAGCACCTAGCACTGCATTATAAAGCTGGCATGCAGGGTCACATCCTGCCACTCCTATCAATACACCATGGGTACCAGCAAGAAAACTGACAACACAGCCTCTTCAATCACTGCCCAGTCAAGGCCAGACATCAGCAGAGCAGCTCTCCCCATTTCCATGCTGGTCAGACATTAAGATCTCTCCAGACCAGGAAATTAAGTCCTGATTGTTTCAGAATTATCAGTGAGCTACAGCATATCACCCTGCTGGAAAAGATGTTTGCTTCTTTCTTACTAATAAGGGACAATATCAGCTGTGGAGAAGACTTGGACTGAGGCATATCTACTTGGCTGAGCCATGGCAGGAAGCCCAACCACTCCAGCTGCCCACTGAAAATAATGTTTGTTATTCTTCTCAGCACGGATGTGCAAGATGAGAGAAAATTCTCTTGACAGAGCAACAAGACTGATGCAAGCTTTGTGGGCAGCTTCCCTCATAAGAACCCTATCATCAATTCCCTCTTGGTTCTTCTAGTCTCAGTCTGTGCCTTTGTTTTGTTTCCTCCTCCCCAGACAGACCAGAAGGGGATTGAACAGGAAGACTCACTGGTGACTCAGTGACTCACCTTTGGAAAACGCCCTCCAAAAGACTCGAGGATTAATTGTTCCTTAGCATAGGAAGAGCAAGATGTGGAGCAACACTCCCTTTTTCTGCTCTGGCTCTATTCTCTTTCACCAGTCCTGATGCCTCTCCCCTGATTTTTCCAGCATCCTCTGTACAACATGTTCACAGGAAACAGCTGCCCAGGAACCCCCACAGCCTCTGGCCAGCAGCCTTGGCAGCAGAGAGCTGTTTGCTGGCTGTGTGTTATCCTGCCTCCTGTGCTGGGAGGTTCTCTGACAGTGCATGGCCAGAAAATGAAATAGAAGACAGGCAGGAAGCTGATTTTCCTTCTGACAGCCTGAGGACTTGAAGCCTGTGTGCCTGGAGCTTGGAGCTGTGACCTTGCAGAGATGTATTTCTTGACCATCTCACTCAACCAGTGCAGAGGGCTGCACTGCCTGGGCTCCTCTCTTCTTAATGCCTCCCAAATGGTTTGATTTTGTTACAGGTAAAGCTGTGCCATGCCTGGGCAACACAAAAGCCTTATTTAAATTACTTGTATAGAATCACAGAATGGCTTAGGTTGGAAGAGACCTTAGAGAGCATCTACTCCACCCTCCCCATCATGGACTGGAATGCCTCTCCACTAGACACAGCTGCTCAAGGCCTCATTCTGGATCTCTGGGTGTACCATCCTCCTTGAAACTTGGCTCCTTCATGGAAGGACTGACCTGGCTGGCTGGCCAGAGTCGAACAGTGCAGCTACCAGCTCTGCAGACACAGCTGCCAACCCTCCCTGCCCTGCTGCAGCACCACACAGACTGCTGACATCTTCTCAGGGAAAGGCCAAGTCAAACTTTTCACTTAGGGTCAGTAACAGCTATAAGCTTTTCCTTCCTGCCCCTGAAAGTGGCCAGGGTGAAGTCTCATCCTCCCTGCAACCAACAGCAGATCTTGGTGGGACCAGCATTTTGAGCCTCAGTCCCACAAGAAAGCTCTCAGTAGCCACATATTGCTCTTCCTCCAGCACAGGAAAAGAGCCCTGGTGCTCATGGTGGGAGCAGCCAACAATCAGTTCACCACTTGCTCTGGCCCTCCAGCTCATTACTCCACCTAATCTCAGGAGGAGAGCCAAGCAGTGTGGAGACTAAATCAAAGCAGCCTGCAATAACCCAGAGCTGAGAGTATCATGGCTGCTCAATCTGCTGATGGGAATCGGCTGCCCAAAGAGATGCTGCCAGCACCCCAGACACCTCTGCTCTCCAGGCATGGCCAGCCCACACAAGACACAGCTGAGCATCACTCTGGAGTGCCACTGAGACAACCCAGCTCAAAAGACATTACAGGCTGATCTTTGGACAACTGCTTTCTTCTCCCTTCACATGCATGTTTCAGAGCTCATTTTCTACTCATCTGCAAGGCGGGAAATAAGCACAGATTCCTACACCTGTTCCCCAAAACCACCTGAGGTTGTGGGAGAAGGAGTAAGAATAATTACTTAAAAGTTTCTCCATTCTTGATGAAATTCCTCCTGCTCCAGATCCATGGCTGCACAGATATCCATCTGCAACAGCTTCACATTCAATCCTGGTCTGCACCGAAGGCCTCACAGTCTGCTCCTGCAGTGTGTGAGGGCTGCAACCCTTTAGAGCAAGGGCTGATCAGACTGCAGCAAAGAAGCCCTCACAGGACTTCCAGTCCAGAATGATTCCAGGTTGGAGTTAATGCTCAGCCAAAAATCTGGCAGCACAGAGCTGCTACCTCAAACTCTCTGCTTTGTAGCTACTGCTTTCCTCTCTTCCCTCTCTGCTGAGGACCAGGTTTGAGAAGCAGAGGTTGTAGTTTCTCAAAAGGGCACTTCATGTGCAAGAGCAGACTGTAGGTGAGCTCTTGCAGAAAGGCTCACAAAATGCACTCCTTTCCTGTGTGGCTCTACCGTGCAGTAGAAACAGGAGATTGTGTCTCTGTGAGGCTTAGGGCAAGAAGTAGAATTTAAAGCAGAAAGCAGAATTTAAAGTGATGCCCAGGGCACCCCTGTGCTGAACACAGGGAGGTTAACTGAGGAATGGCTCTGGCCAGTTGCAAAAGGTTCAGCTTGGTGCATGTGTGCTGTGCAGAAGGGGCTGTCAGGGGGCAGGGGTTTCAGAAGTCTATGACAAAGAGCTATCAGCAGCTATCAGAAGGGCAGAAGAAGGATGGACAGAGCACACCACAGACACACTGGACAGACAGGCCAAGCCAGTGGAAAGAGCCAGCTCTCCTAAGGAGGTCTGAGCTCTGTTGTCTGAGATTCAGAGATGAAATAATTTGCCTCATGCTGTTTCTCAGCTTTAACAAGAGGTACCACCCAGTGCTTGGACTTGATGGGGCAGTGCCACTGGGACTTCTTTCCAGGTTCCTAAAGCATTTATCCTTATCCAAATTACAGTAAAACTCTGGGGGACAGACACAGAACATGCAGCCTTTACCTACAGAGCAAGTAACCTACAAAGGTGGGGGAAAGGACATAGGACACACGTTCAGATGACTGCCAACAGACAAGTATTGATGTTCTGCTAACCTTCAGCCGTGTCACAAAGTGTTTGGTGACAGCAAGCTCCGAGGAAGGATTCCCAAGGAGGATCTCAAAACGATACTGCAGACCTAACTTGTCTCTTACTTCTTGTAACCTCTCCTTGGCCAGCATGGCCAGCTGCACAGAAGGCACCCTAATGACAAGCATGTGGCCACAGCCATTCTTATCCTTTCCTGGAGACGTGATAAGGTCATCCATTATGCTGAGTGTTTCAGGTGTGCTGTGGTCTCTTAGGGAGGCCATGGTGGTGAGAGCCATCAGAGCTTGGGAATACTGCTGGATGAGCAGGTAGCAGCGAATCACCATGCTGTGCAGCCGGGGGTACCTGGAGGAGACACAGCTCTGTGTTAGCACATGGAAACCACAGCAAGCTCTGGAAATCAGCCAGCCCCCAGGACTGCTTGGTAAAATAGTACCTTTTATTCTTATTGCTGCACTCAAAGAGTGAAGACTTTGATTTTCTAGACACACTGTTGTCAGTAAAGGCATATAACAGTCCAAATACAGGAGACAAAGAGCCGAGCCTTGTGCTCAAGCAATTCAGTTCTAAACTTTTGTCAGCACCATGTCGGGCAGAATTTCAGTTCAGTTTCTTAAGAGACACAAACCACCTCAGGCCAGTGCACTTGAAGAGCACAGGTGAGTAACTGCTTTGCTGTCCTGAGTTTTAATTCCACAAACCTGGATGCCCTTTGCTGCTTCAAGTGGCCTGTGGGAGAAGCACTTCACCACTTCACATCTCTCAACTTAGAATCATAGAACCAGTCAGGGCTGGAAGGGACCATCTAGTTCCAACCCCTTTGCCATGGGCAGGGACACCCTACCCTAAATCAGGCTAGCCAGAGCCCCACCCAGCCTGGCCTTAAACACCAAACTTCTCACCAGGAAGTTTGACTTACCAATAGTGCCTGCTGGCTCTGAGCCAGCTCTGAGCTTCCAGCTTGCTTTTGAACTTTGCTAATGTTTCTTTCTCCCATTAGAGCTACAGGCAGCACCAACAGATCTGAACTCACAACGCAAAATGCCAGGAGAACAATATTAAAACCCACTCAAGCAAAGAGCACTCCATTCCCAGGCACTCCCCACTGGTTCACTCACCATCAAGAGCACTACGCTATGGTGCCTTGACTGCTAACCTTGTGCCACAAATGTTCAAGTGACTAAACCAATTTAAAGCCCCAGATTTCTCTGGTCTCTTTCTTGAGTGATTTAGTGGGATCCATGTGAATAAAGTGTAGTGTGGCTTTAAGCAGAGGTACAGCAGCTTGCCCTCATTAAATCAATATGTTTTCAAATCTATTTTACTGCTCCTCCCATGAAGGTGCCCACTGGACTTCTGCTGCTAAAAACGTGGAGCCTCTCTTATAACATCAAAATGTCTGCAATGTTCTCAGCTGAGCCTGTGTGGCTCACCTGCTCAGATGGAATAATCCCCATCCTTGAAAACAGAGGCTAAAGTGACAAACTGGGATGCAAAAGCACATCCTGGCTCCAAGGCAGAGGCTCACCTCCCATCAATTTCCAGTCTTACCCCAATGTACTGTCAGGGCAGTATTCACATGTGCACTATCCTTTAGCCTTCTCTCCACTCACAGTTTAAGAACATAAAGGGAGCAATGAGCACTGTCTCTATCACTGAGCCAGGAAGACCATGAGAAGCTTGAAGAACTGACAAGTAAAGATTAACTGAGCTTATAATGACTTATCCATTACTTATGTATCTGTAGATAAGAATAAATGCTAAGGCTAACGATGCACTTACATGTGTGAAAGCAGAACCCTTGATGTTGTATTTGACTTTACAAACACAGACCTGTACAATTGTAACAGTCACCCAAATACATCAGGAAAAACAGTGTGGAAGACAAACAGTCCTGGTCTAGCAGACATCAAAATACAATGAAAACTACAGCTTGAAGTGCTCTCAGGGATCTGTCCTGCTGAAGGGCAGCACAGGGCAGCTCCACAGTGCTGAAATGACAGCGCTGCCTTCACTACTGCAGTCGGTGCCTTTAGCCGTGCCAGCTGCAGGCTCCTAAGAAGCCACTCTGAGCTGCAGGAAGCAAAACCAGAGCCCTCTGATGGAAAAACCAAAGCTGGTGGGTTTGAAATGACACCACTCACCTGAGCCACCACTAACAAGTGTGTTGGCAGTCTCAACAAGACAGACACCAGAAGTGGTGAGGTATGCAACCTCTGCTAACTTCTAGGCCTAGAGAGCATCAGAGCAGAGCCTGGACTGCTGCTGCATGGGACTAATCTCTTCTGTAAGCCCAAGAGGGGCATCCCCCCCTGCACCAGCACTACATGTGTTAGAGAAACAAGAACCGCAAACCCTTCATGGACTGCAAGATGGCTACCAAAGGTCATCAGGCTGCACCCCTCTGTGGAGGCTCAGGTGAAGCAGACTCCCCAAGCTCCCACATGGCTTTTTACCTTTCTAGAAGTGTGTTGACCATCTTCTCAAAAGTTTCGTCACATCTCAGAAGGGGACTTGTGACTCCCCACTGCAGGGACTTGCTGTATTCATTCAAACCAAAGTACAGCTTCTCCTCTCCTGCTGCCTCATCCTGGTGACACAGAGACAGCAACGATGTAAGACAGCTGCAACCCCACTTTCATTTGCTTATCTCATGTCAAACGAGAAATAGGAAATACTTCCCAGAGCATCCTTTCACTTCATCCATTCCCTCTCAGTGACAAAGAATACAGCAGAATGCTAATTGTTCATCACTTATTGTCTCTCTGCAGCTAGGAAAGGCAGACAGAGGTCCCAGCAAATCTTCCAGCGTCCCTGTGACCGCAGAGGGTTTCTGGAAACCACATCCTGACCATCCCTCTGATGGACTGTCCATCTGCAGGCAGCAATCAGAAGGGCAGAGTGTCTGCTGCCTCAAGTGCCAGGAGGCCTTTGCTGGGCCCAGCAAGGGCTCCATGCCTTTCCTGCAAGGTCATTTCCAGTGCAAGGGAGCACAGGCAGCCTCTGCCCTCTGTGTGTGTGGCAGGGGTTGTGGCTTGCTTTTTTTCTTGGTTTTTTCCATCAGGAGGCTGCAAGTTCCTCATTGATTTTATTTTGTTTGAAACAAAAACTTGCCTATAGACCACTTAACAAAAGGCAATCACACTGGATTGTGCTACCAACCAACCAAGCTCTGAACACTCATCCAGTCTGTCATTTCCACTACTCTGCTTGACTTTAACTACTTTTCAAAGCGACCACTTGAAGACACTTCACAGACACCAATACAATGCAGTCAAACTTGATATAAATACACCAAACAAAGGATAGGAGAAAGGGTTTAAAATCAGATTTAGCCCAAACGTCCTCAAAGTCTGCTGGCTGAAATGGTGAAGAGAAGCTAATGGCTCCAAACACAACTCTTCTCTCTGCACAGTGCTGGCACCTCCCATACCCTAACTTCCTAACCTAGCACACAGATGGATCAGTACCAGAGGAGGGACGAGCAGGTCAGGCAGGCTATGTGACATGTACAGCCCAAAGTCAGACTGCTTGACACTGGGCAGCCAGCTCTGAGCTCTAGGGCCTGTCTACACAGCAGTGACTGCCTGGAGCGCAGGAACTGCTCACGCTGCACGTCTGGGCAAAGGCACTGTGCAGCTCCTGGCCTCCATGGCAATGCTGCTGCTGCCACCAGCATCCCATGGCTGTGTATCCTGAGAGAAAGCCCCCAGCAGCCAGAGAGCTCTCTTCTACCAGCTGTCTCTAATACACATCTGCTAAACTGCTTCAGCCATGAAGTCTACAGCGAAGTGCCGAGCTGGAATTAACGGAATACTCACCACAGCGTCAAATTGTATCCAGTGCACCTCATTGCTGGAGCTGATCCTGGACTGCTGCGTTTGCAAGGCATACGGAAAAGAGCTGACCTGAAGAACAATGAGGTTGAATGCTTCAAGGACCTCCCTGCAGTTAATAACTCGATCGGCCAGACCGTGACCAGGCTCGCCATGAGACAGGGAACTGGAAATGGCACTGCAGAAATAAGGATGCAAAGAATTGCCTTACTGACATCCTGAGGGTCAGTGGTTACTCTCTTCTGGCAGAAACATCTCCAAATGATCACAGCACTGAGAGTCACAGCTCAGAAATCTCTTCAGAAGGGTGAAGAGTTTGAGGTCTCTTTGGAGATAGGGTCAGGCAATAGTGGGGAAAATCTAAATCGAGGACCATAACCTGCTGACAGCACAAAGGTGAATTCATGTGCATGGGGTGGAGAAAACAAGAGACGAGCCAGGACTGATTAAATATCTGTCCCTGAGAAAGGCTGCTGCATGAGAGGTGAGGTTAGGATCCAAACTGATAAGCTCCAGTGGATCTTCCAATCTGAAACAACCTGTTTCTAAAAGACTGGAGAATCCAACAGCCTCCTCATGTCCTCGTTTTGGGCTCCTGGAGTTACCTCCAGGGTATTTGGGAGTTCCATTTTTCAAACGAGGACAAAACTAAAAACCCAAAAGAGAGCAACAAAAATCTGATGGTGAGGATCAGGAAGGAGGAATGTTGCTTTGCTCCATATTCAGCTGCTCTTCAGGGGAAATACTTTGTTTGTTGGAACTCTGATCAATCACATTAAGATCTTTCCCCTCAGATCATTCATGGAACCAGAGCAGAATAATTCCTCGAGTTAGCTATTTCTTGTTGCACAGCAAAGCTGTGGCTGGGTGTGAAGAGCTCTTTCTGCACAGGTGTGTATGCAGTGTTTGGGTCAGGTCTACTGCCCAGCACAGGTGGGGTTGATTCTTCTCTTATAGTAGCTCAGGAGTTTTTCGGACCGTGTGAAGTGAAAGGTCTGTAACCCTTCTGATATTACTAAAGACAAAACCTCCATGAGGCCTTGAGCAGCCTGCTCTAGTGGACAGTGTCCCTGCCCAGGGCATGGGGCTGGAACTAGATGATTTTCAAGGTCCCTCCCAAACCAAACCATTCCATAAATCTATGAATTAAAACATGAGTGGCTTGAGAACATGGGATAGATCTGAGGCTGAACAGAGCAAAAGGGCTGCAATGGGAAACAGGAAGAGGCAAAGCTTAGTCTTTGTTCCCAGATCTCAGTAGCACAGCACTTACTATAAACAGCCTTGTTAGGCACCCACAAATCTGAAACCAGTCTCACCAATCCTCAGCAGGGTCAGAAGCAGTTGACAAACACCATGGGCAGGCGAGCGAGACAAACACTGAACACAGGAGGCCTGGCGAAAGCCCTGGCTGCGCACGGAGGTAAAGCAAGGCCCACTGAAAGGCAGCGGCAGAGATGGGGCTCCCTGGGCAGAGGAAAGCAGCTACCTTGTCAGATCCACGTGGGCGTTGTCGTGCACCAGCACGAAGAGGGTGTATGGGTTCTGCTTCACACGGCGCAGGAACAGCTCGAACTTGCCCTGCAGCTCTCCGTCCAGCCGCACCACGTACTTCTCGGCACGCTGGTGCGCCGTCCCCTTCTCCTCCAGCCCCAGGTCCACCAGGACACCTGCCAGAAAGAATACAGCCAAAACCTACTCCTCTGACAGCATCCAAAGACGCAGCATCGCTGCCAAGTTGCCACTTGCCCACTGACACCGGGACACAGCATCCCCCTTCAGAAACTCCGGCCGCAGGCTTGGCTCAGTGCCCTCTGCACGGGATCAAGAGCTGCCTGAGGGCTGGGCCCGAAGAGCAGAGCTGAACCTGGCTGGCACCCCAGGGCTCAGCACTGGTCCTGTCCTCTTTACTGTCTTCATTAATGGCCTGGGTGAGGGCACTGAGGCACCCTCAGCAAGTTCTGCAGGTGACACCAAGCTGAGTGGCTGTGCCCATCTGCTAGAGGGCAGGGAAGCTTTACAGGGGGATCAGGACAGGTGAGATTGCTTCCACCCAGATGCATTCTGTGATTCTGTGACTTAGCCAAAGCACTGATACACCCTAGTGTATGACTGTCTACATCTGACACTATCTAGGGTAAGACAGAACCCGCTAAGGGATATCAGAAAGCCTCTGCTTTAGTGCAGCAGAAAACTATGTAAATAAAATGAAGAAGAAAGAATGGAACAAAAATCCCCATCAAGTTCCACCAGGAAGAAGAGTCCTGTCCTTCAGGTGTATTTTATTCTTCTCATTTTACCAGTAAAGCAGTACACAGCAAAGAAAAAACCAAGAGATGGACCACAACATTAAGTAATATGAGGGTTTGTCTGTACAGTCAAAAAGTATGTGACTGTTTTTTCAGAGCAGAAAACAAGAGGGAAAAAAGCCAAACCACTCCACAGCCAACCACAGATGCATTACTCCAGCAGCTCACATTCATGTCTTTCAAATGCAGATATAAGGGATGGAAGGATAAAGCTGAAGGCAGAAGGAAAAAAGTCTCCAATTGGTTTAAAAAATAAATTCCCAAAGACACCACTATCCTAAGAACTTTATTAGCCTCAGAGATGAAGAGCTAGAGAGGAGCAGACATCTCCATGGGCAGTCCTTAGCTCTGCTAGGCACAGAAACTCCTGTGCTTTTCTGGATACATGTTAGTCACTGCCAGAGTGGCTAACAGAGGTCGTTCTCAAGGGAGACACAGTCCACAACCTCTCCTCTACAGCCTTCTGGCTCTTGAAGCACTTGGTGCCAGCCATCGTCAGACAGAGATTCCCAGGCAAGAGGAGTGCCCTCCTGAGTCAGCATGGCAGTTACTCTGTGCCAGCAGGTGGGCGCTGCCTGGGCAAGAGAGCTCCCTGTGGGTCTCTGCTAAGCCATGTGGAGCACGTGCTCAAGTGTGTGCTTAGGTCAGATGGCACTGACAGGGCTGGGGGATGAAAGATCTGACAGCTGCATTTGCTCCTCCACTCCCTCTCCTGACAGATGGATGCTTCTCCAGGTCCTGTGCTCCTCAGCCCTGGATGCAGATGGCAACTTCTTTTGACACTGATGCAGCACAGCTTGGGCCCAGTTAGTGAGAGGAAGATATTTAGAGCTCGCCAACAACACCAACTAACAGAGCTAACACTGAGCATGCAAAATACTTGTTGGAGCAATTTACCTCTTCATTTACACCAGATAGGATGCAATAACATCACAAACTTGGGTTTAAGAGTCTCTCTTCCCTCCCGCTCCCTGTACCTGATTGTCGAATCCGCTGAAGTGTTTGCTGCACCAGGACCTCCGAGCGGGGAACTATCACGATGAAGTCTACTTTGCTGAAGTGGCCCAGATCCAGGCTCTGATTGCCACTGTCTGCAATAGCACAAACCTGGGACAAGAGCTTTCTGGCAACGGTAAGCTGTGGCTGGTAAATTTGGAAGGTATCAACATCCAAATCTAGAGTGTGTTTGTTGGAGAAAGAGAAGAAAACACAAGAAGAAACACGTTTACTTTCCCCACCCTCCCAGGAAGGATGAACCTCCAAGCAGCCTACACTCTACCACCAGGAAAGAAACAAAACTCCATCACCATGCTAAATCCCAACACTCTGGAGAGCTGGCTACAGATCAGAAGTACCAGCTGGTGGCTGGCCAGAAGTGGTGTTCTCCAGGGCACAGTACTGGGACCTGTTCTGTTCAAAATCTTTATCAATGATGTAGGTGAGGGGATCCAGGCACTCTCAGCCAGTTTGCAGATGGCACTAAACTGGTGGCAGTGCTGATGGTTAGAGGGTAGGAAAGCTCTGCATAGGCACCTGGCCAGGCTGGATTGATGGACTGAGGTCAACCATGCTGGGTCTTGCACCTAGGTCACAGCAACCTCATGAACACTGCAGGCTTGGGGCAGAGTTGCTGAAAACTGCCTGGCAAGAAAGGACCTGAGGGTGCTGGTTGACAGCAGCTGAAGATGAGGCAGCGTGTGCCCAAGTGGCCAAGAAGGGTACCAGCATCCTGGCCTGTATCAGCAATGGTGTGGCCAGCAGGAGTAGAGAAGTGATTGTCCTTCTGTACTGGGCACTGGTGAGGCCACAGCTTGAGTGCTGGGTTCAGCTTAGGGCTGCTCACTCCACTGAGGAGCTGGAGCAGATCTAGACAAGGACAACAAAGCTGGGGAAGGGTCTGGAGAACAGGGCAGGGGAGCAGCAGCTGAGGGATCTGGGGGGTTTAGCATGGAGGAGAGGAGGCTGAGGGCAGAGCTCATTCCTCTCTACAGCTCTCTGAGAGGAGGCTGCAGTCAGGTGGGGGTTGGGCTCTGCTCCCTAGGCTCAGGTGATGGAAGGAGAGGAAATGTCCTGAACTTGTGCCAGGGGAGGGTTAGGTTGGAGATGAGGAAAAAGCTGCCCTTGTATTCCTATTCCAGTGTCTGCAGCAAGTGAGTCCTGTGCTCAAGGATCCATGTTTCCCTAGCTCCTGCATATTTTCAACTTGCAGATTACCAAATCAAAGCCCATGAGTGGCAGGACACTTTGTGGTGATGTCAGTTTTTCTACTATAAACTCCACTCTGGCCAATGGATGGCTTGTCACAAAAACTACCTAGGGCAAACTTCTTCCAAAACACAAAAACCCTCCCCAGATCCAGAGGCTGCTGAAGGCTACTACTCAGCTCTCCTGCCTGCCAGACTGCTGCACTGCTCTGTTCAGCAGGCAGCACTGGTGTCTGGGGGTTGGCACCCTGAGTGCAGCCCTCAGGCCCTTCTAGGGCACCTGCATTTTGATGTTTAACAAGTTCCTCCCTTACTTCACTTCTGGCACATGAAGGGTATCTGTCTCTTACTTCACTTCTGGCACATGAAGGGTACCTGGCTCTTGGGCAGAGAGCATGGCCGTGGCCTCCTGAGCCGACACAACCTCGCTAACGTCTCCGTTAAAAGGGATGATGACACTTTCCCCTCGCTGCTGCAGCATCTTCTCCAGCAGCTTGTCCAGATCATCACCTAGAACAGAATCAGCAACACCAAACGATCTGGAGGCCGTGTCAGAAGGCTGGTGCAGAACACTACACCCACACCTTCCCACACAGCTGAGGCTGAACCTGAGAAGGGGCAGGGGAGTGGAGACACAGGGAAGAGAGAATGGAGAATGGTTTAGGGTTTTATTTACTGATTTGCCAGTTGAAAGAATTCCCAGAAAAAGAAACCAGAGCTGAACTGCTTCAGCTCTGTGCCTTTGGAGCCAGCAGTGTCACCTGATGATTACACAGAAGCACACACTACAAACCACCTCTAAATCCTGTGCTAAAAGCACAGACAAGACAAGGCTCACACACTTACGGGTGCCCAGCCAAAGCATTCAGCAGCACAAACAGAGCTGAGAATGCTTTGCCTCAGGATGATCAATTCACACAGCACACCCGAGGGCAACCAGCACTCCTCTGTGCTCAGCGACTGCAGAAGAGGAAAGAATGCCTCTTGGTGGAGAGCGCAGAGCTGTGCTCAGGTGTGCTGTAGTGGCTGAACCCTGAAGAAATCACTGTCTTGGCCAGAACTTCTGTTTGTTACAATCACTCACCTAAAGATGTGTTTCTGAAATGTGATGCCAGGAAGCTAACCTTCCCTGTGATGAGCTCGTAGCTGATCTCCTTTAAAAACTCACTGCTGGTGAGCATGCTCTCTGCAAGGGCCCTAGATTGATACTGACCTGGAGAAGGGGGAGAAAAGAGCAAAAGCCATCTTCAATACAGTGCATAATCAATCCAACCTCTTCCTCCTACAAGCATGGCCCACATTGGTCTTCAGTCATGGATCCCAACACCTGTACCCAGTGGCCTGGGAGAGCATTCTCAGGTTTATTTTGCTAGTGCTGGAAGAATTAGTTCCATTGGTTCAGCGCATCCTTCGCAAGCTGCTACCCAAAGTTTTCCACACATGGGTGGCAAATGATAGGCAGAGTAAGCATTTGTACCTCAGAGGGAAGGGAGGCTTCTGGGTAAATAGGAGAAAGTAATTATTGCTGGTGTGGAACAAGTCACCCAAAAAGTCACATTACTAATTAATCTGCCTGCCCAGGAGAGGTGGCACTCATCGCTCCCTTCCACCCAAACACACCCAGGCACACACAAACTGCTCAGCCAGCAGCCAGTGTGGAATCTGACAACCAGCATGGTGAAAAGGATCACGAGTGTTCTGTCTGCTCTGGGCTGTGCTGTCCTGTACTGCCACAGCACAGCTGTTAGAGACACCAAGAAAGCCAAAGGCACTGTTCTGTACGGGGTCACTCAGAGGTGTTTCCTAAGGTAGCCACACAAACAGTGCCAGGCCTCTCCAGGAGCAGTCGGGCTCAGTACACAGCTGCTCCTGGATCCTTATGGCCATCAGCAGCCCGGGTTTCAACAGGAACAGCAGACTGTGACAGTGCAGTGCAACGGTGAAGGGGAACGGAAAGGGTTAAGAAGTGAACAGTGACTCAGCCTGCTGGGGCAGGAGCAGGCTGCGGACTCACCCAGCACCACCACGCAGAACTCGTTGCCTCTGATCTTGGACGCACAAATGGCAACCACATAGTCTGGTAGCTTCTGCTGATGTTTCATCTCATTGAGAGACCTCAAGGTCTCCGAGATGCCCTCTGCCAGTGAGTTCTGGGTAACAACCACGTGCACCAGGTCCCGGGAGACGCTGGCAATCAACCGAGCTAGCCAGGGCAGCTGCCCTGGTGACACGGAGGCACACTGGGTGCTCATCTGCAGGGAGCGCTCCCTCAGAGTGAACTCCTGCAGGGCCTTCAGCATGATCTGCTCAAATTCTTCCCTCAGAGGGATCTGGTCGGGACCTACATGGAAAGCAAGCAAACAGTGGAACGTGAGCTCACATCAAAGAGTTACTGAGCTGGGAATGACTGTGTCCAGCTCACTTCAACAACCTCCTGCACCACGGCTTTAGAGCTACAAATCCCAGTGGCTGCTCATCAGGTATCTACCTCGTGGCTTACTCTTGGCTCCTCATATTAGAAGCCTCTCTCCCATCATCTCTTTTTTCATTTTCAACAACGAGGATTCCATCTCACTGCTATCCTTCCTACCTCCAGAAATCAGGATCACAACATCTGCCTTTTTGCTGGGCTGGAAGGAGCCAGAAGGCAGCCTCCAGACGTTCATACAGCAGAAGACCCAAACGCTTCTCCTTACCCTGTGAACCACAGCCGTGTAATTAAGACAAAGCCTGTCAGGTGCTCTTTGTTCTGCTTTTGCTCATCAGGCATGCCAGTCAGCTAAGCACTGGTGTCAATAAGCATCACAGATTCACACAACCACAGAATGTTAGGGGCTGGAAGGGCCCTCAGAAGATCATCCAGTTGGCATAGACGGGCTGGAGAGCTGGGCAGGGAGAAATGGAATGAAATGCAACACGGGCAAGGGGAGAGTCTTGCACCTGGGAAAGAACAACCCCAAGGATCCATATGGGTTGGGGACTGACCTGTTGGACAGTAGTGAAGGGGAAAAGGACCTAGGAGTCCTAGTGGATTGAAGGTTGACCATGAGTCAGCAGTGTGCTTATGCAGCCAAAAAGGCCAAGGACATCCTGGGGTGTATCAGAAGGGCTGTGGAGAGTAGGTCAAGAGAGGTTCTCCTCCCTCTCTACTGTGCCCTGGTGAGGCCACATCTGGAATACTGTGTCCAGTTCTGGGCCCCTCAGTTCAAGAAGGACCTCAGGGAACTGCCTGGAAGAGTCCAGCACAGACTCCTCTTTCACTTTAGTTAAATAAGATTTGCTTAGCCAGTCTCCAAACTACAGTGTCAAGAGGTCCATGCACCCTTAGCCCTACTTTCCCCAGCCTTTGCAAACTGCATTGCGAACTTGAATTCCAAACTGGAAACAGAAACTCCCCATCCCCAGCACAGCTTCAGTTAACACTTTCTCAGTAAGATTTTTCTCATTGTCAAAGACACTTGAGAACAGATAAAAATACTGATGAACCCAAAAAATGCTGATGAAGGCAGAGTGGCCACAGATTAAACTGCCAAGCTCTCATGTCAGCACCCTAGGAGACAGCCTCACACTCCAGCAGCTTGCTTTTGCTTTTCCATGGCAAAAGGAGGGGGCTTAAATACCAAAGATATCTGAAATGCTACTTTGGAGGTTATGTTTTTCTGCGGAGCCAAAGGCAACAAGCAAAAAAGCAGTGAAGAAAGGGAAACAAATGTTGTGCTGAGAGGAGGGGCAGGAAGCAGGTAAAGAACCTACAGTACAGAATCTGCAAAAACTGCCCCTTGCTGTCCTAAGCCTTTTTGAGAGGGAGCCCATGCAGAGTGCCACCGGCCGTCAGTGCAGGCTGGCAGGGCAGCTGCAGGCCTGTCAGTGCAAGGCTGGCTTCTGCACTTGATGCAAAGCAAGGAGCTCTGCTGAGCCTAACGGGTGCAATCCTCTCTTTATACTTCTCTTTCTTGAAGTTTGAAGCTAGCTAGAATGCTTTGGTGAGAAGAACTAGATTACAGGCTGTGAAAGGGAAACAATGGAGATGGCTGCTTCACTCATAGGCTTGCTGAGAGGTATAAGAGCAAGAATCCAAACATAGACAACGTAGTCAGGAGTTGCTCTCTGTCTGGGCTGTGGGCTGCATTCTTCTCTCTCTAACCTAACCTGATTGATCCACCTGCTTCCTAACCCCCCTGGCCGACCCTCTATTCTGCCTTGGGGCACAAAGCAACGTCTGGGGTAAGGTAGAGGGGTGGGCTGTCTGGGCTGTGGGCTGCATTCTTCTCTCTCTAACCTAACCTGATTGATCCACCTGCTTCCTAACCCCCTGGCCAACCCTCTATTCTGCCTTGGGGCACGAGGCAACGTCTGGGGTAAGGTAGAGGGGTGGGAGAAGGTGGAAGGGCGGTTGGGAGCCCCTCCTGGGGACTCAGGTTTCTGGGAGGGCTGCTGTGTTTCTGTATTCCCTTTAACCTTGTATATTCCTCTCTATAGCTGCATACACTGTAAATATCTGCTTCTATATTCTGCTAAGCTGCAAATATAACCTTCATTCAATTTCCAGAGCCTGCTGAGTCTAGTCTGGGTGATTTCTAAAGTGGGGGGGGAGGGTAACACCCAAACCACCACAGAAGTGCATTTTATTTCCTCCTAAGAGAAATCCTAGAATAGAATAGAATAGAATAGAATA
>WAAF01009838.1:122001-137006 GCA_013400475.1 Tricholaema leucomelas | reverse complement strand
AACCATTCTATGATTCTATGAAAAAATATGCCATGAAACAGTAAAATTATGCATTTGATGTTCTTCCTCTATTTTCATTTTCAAAAATGAGTATTTAGACTGAAATGTTGCAAGTTAATTATATCTGGGACATCATTCAAGTATCTTTCTCCATAAAGAAGAAAGTCATATGCTTGATTTGGAACTATCACTGTTACCGGACAGATGGTTTCTCTCAAATATATGGAGTAGGAAGGATGAAAAATAA
The DNA here is from genome assembly GCA_013400475.1 of Tricholaema leucomelas. NCBI lineage: Eukaryota > Metazoa > Chordata > Aves > Piciformes > Lybiidae > Tricholaema lacrymosa > Tricholaema leucomelas. The sequence goes on along the minus strand of WAAF01009838.1, from coordinate 136,759 downwards.
CCTGGCAGTTTTGCTCTAACAAATTTAAAATATGAGGACAGCCTCTATGGCTTTGCCAGTCATTTTGTTTAGAGATGAGTGATATGCATTTTGTTTCTATAAAGTAAGAAGCAAATGCAGTGGAATTGATGCAAAAGCACATCTCTCTAGGCTCTTTTCAGACCAAACATTGTGTGTTTTATAAAATAACTTGCATTTCTGGGACATCTCACAGCAGTAGGAAGGAGGCAAAAAAACCCCACTTCCGTCAGGGCGTTTACAAGAGCTATAGCATAGCAAGAGGAAGTTTCTGAAGGAAGAGCCGGATGTCTGTACTGAAGTGGATTACAGCTGCACACACGAATCTGATGGGGGGAACTGAGACCAAGTATAAAGAAATGCCCAAAACAAAACACCATGTAGAAAAGAGCAGAGTAAAAGTGACTTTAAAGCTTCCAAGATGTAAATGCACTTCGCGTCACTGAATTACTTCACAGTGGGTAGCTGTAATTTTTGAAGAGGTTAATGTCTTTGCCAAGAGAGCAGGGGAGAGAAATAAATCCACAGATGCTGGAAATTAAGCTTGTGGTCCATTTTAATTTCAAATCTGGCTCTGTGAATTTTCTCATTCAATGCTGTCTTCCTTTAAATTTAGCAACTGTGTTCATTCCCTTTCTGAACACCACCCTTACAAGATGGTGGTGTTGGGAACGTGTCCATTTATGCTTCTGTATCCTGTACTGCATGACTCTGTGCTACTTTTACAGCTCATTTCATTTATAAACACTGTTTCTCCCCCTAAGTTTTAAATACTATGTGTTTTTAATAGCTGGTAAAGGAACTAGCTATAAGAAGAGAAATATTAAGCTGCACTATCCAGCTATTTCATGAACTGCACTAAAAATTAACATTCTGTCTCTAGAGTTGAGCTGAGATTGGCCAGTTGTGCTAGTTTGAGCCTAGCTAGAATGTTTTGGTGAGAAGGACTAGATCATAGGCTGTGAAATGAAAGCAATGGTTATGTCTGCGTCCCTCACAGTCTCACTGAGATGTATTAGAATTAAAAGCAAAACAGAGATAAGGTCACTTCACTTGCTCACTTCACTCTGGGCTTTGCTCTCAGCTCTTCAGGCTGCCNTGTAAATTGTGCCAGCTGTAAATATAAGCTTCATTCATATCTCCAGAGCTGGCTGAGTCTAGTCTGGGTGATTTTTAAAGTGTGGGGGGTTGGGAGACACCCAAACCACCACACCAGTGAGTTCAGAAAGCATGACAAGAGGAAAGTAATCTAAATAATCTCTGTGTGCACACTAAGGCTGTGCAGGAGCAAGTCTGGATGACACATCATTTGCTTGTCATCTGGAACTGAACAGCTCAATGTGCATGACTAGGTATTTATGAAAACGTGCTGTCAGATATTTACTCCATGTGCCAATTCATCTGTGGGCTTGGCTCAGCCCTGAAAATTAATGCATTTCCTTTCCTTGTGAAGTAGAAGAAATTTCAGAATGATAGCAGTACTGACTTTAAGGTGTTGACCAAGTTATCCTATGATTATGACAAACAGTAGCATGAAAACCATTAGGAGAAAATTTTAAACAGAAACTACAAAGAATTTCCAAGTTAAGCCAGAGCTAAGATGGGCTAGACAGTCTCAGACATTATTTGCTGTAAATCTCATTCACTCAGTACTGAAATAACAGCTCAGAAGAGCATTGGTATTTACTCATTTCTCAGCAGTGGGAGCACAGGACATCAGTGGGATGGTGACCCTGCCAAGAAAGAGGGTTTGCAGCTCCTTTGAGCCAATACTTGGCTAACAACAGGCTGTCAGTTCAAGACTATTGCAGCAGGAATCAGAATAAAGTCTTATCTATGTTTAAAAAAAATCAACACATATTCCAATTAAAATGAAGATGGAGCAGCAGGAAGAAAATTACAGTTTTTCTCTTGCAGCATATGTAAGGTAACCACTTTTAAACTTAGGTGTAGTCAGTGTAAAGGTCAGAATTCCTGTGTGGAGCTGCTTAAACACAAAAAGGCATATTTGACTTCATGGCTCTTCCACACTGATCAATAAACTCTAGAGAAAGATTTATTTATGTAGCACAATAACTCTTTGATGAGTCACTAGGCTATTTCAGCCTTTTGCCATGCACGTTTAAGGGTCAGATGGTATCATTCCAAAGAAGATTTTCCAGTCTAACAACACCATCTTGTCGTATGTATTATTAAATGTTTATAAATGGATACTCCAGTGTTTTAAGTACAGAATATTTCTCTAGCTGACTGGTCAGAAGCTGGTCTGATCCAGTAGCAACCAACAGTCATTGCTCTTTCGCAGTTCGTCGGTGACTGACATGAATTCATTTGATATGCTCAACTGGACAGAAGCTCAAGTCACAAAAATATCATATCTTGTTCTAAATTGGGTACCTCATTGCTGTCTATTGTCCTGGCTGGCAAAATCCTTTGTGCATAGAGTTCTATTAACTGTAACCTTAGCTTCTTTGAAAACGTATCAGGAACTGCTAGTGGTAAATTTGACACCAAAGTTAAATGGAAACAGAAGCTGTGCTGCCCAGAGAAGTATTCCTTTACATGGAAGTTCAGACCTTCTGGTGGTAAATGATCACCATTTAGCTTTATCTGTCCTGGGGGCTTTATGTGTCCACTCCCCATTAGGTGCTAAGTTAATACTGCCTTTGAGAGCATTAATTAATTCAAACTCACATGCCTCCAAGCCCTGAAGTCTGCCATAGATTTTTCCCATTCATTTAATAGATTAAAATATTAACTGGAAGTCCCCACTGCAGCATCCAAAAAATTAAACTGATCTCTTTAAAGTTGCTGTGAGACAGAGGAAAACTTTCCTTCTTTGTTGTACAGGAAGAATCAATGACTAAACGTTCCCTATGAGTTGGTTAAACCCACAAAGCTCACTCTTTCATCAGTTCCCCACTTCCCTGCACTTAGCAAGCATTCTTATACCTACCCTAGTACCTGTGCCTCTCTGCAAATACACAGTCATTTACCACAGGTTCAATTCAGTTGTCACAGGTAGAAAACTGAGGGCAGTAGACATGGAAGGGTAAGAAAAAAAAATGCCATGCTGAAGGTAAGGACTCTGCCTTTTGTGTAAGAAGGCTCCTACCACTGATGTTGCAGTAGGTTGCACTGGACTGTGATTGTGCATTTTTATAGAATAGGTTGGTTTAGGTTGGAAGGGACCTCAAAGATCATCCAGTTCCAACCCCCTGCCATAGGCAGGGACACCTCCCACTAGAACAGGTCACTCAAGGCCTCACCTCATCTCACCTATATTTGAACGCCTCCAGGGAGGAAGCATCCACAACCTCCCTGGGCAACTTGCTCCAGTGTCTCACCACCCTCACTGTAAAGAACTTCTTCCTAAGATCTAGTTTGACTCTCCTCTCTTCCAGTTTAAACCCATTTGCCCTCATCCTTACATTGTAAGTCATTACAAGACTTTGTCAATAGTCCCTCCCCAGCCTTCCTGTAGGCTCCCTTCAGATACTGGAAAGCCACTCTAAGGTCTCCTCGAAGCCCTCACTTCTTCAGGCTGAAGAGTTCCAACTCTTGTAGCCTGTCCTCATAGCAGAGCTGCTACAGCCCTCTGATCATCTTTGTGGCCCTCCTCTGGACTTACTCCAACACTCCAATATCCTTCTTGTGTTGGAGGCTCCAGAACTGTACACAGTATTCCAGATGGGATCTGACAAGAGTGGAGTAAAGGGCGAGAATCACCTCCCATGCCCTGCTGGCCACACTGCTCTTGATGCAGCCCAGCACAGGGTTGCTGTCTGGGCTGCATGTGCACACTGCCGGCTCATGTTGAGCTTTTCATCGTCCCAGACCCCCAGGTCCTTTTCCTCAAGGCTGCTCTTCAGCCATTCACCACCCAGCCTGTATCTGTGCTTGGGATAGCGCTGACCCAGGTGCAGGACCTTACACTTGGCCTTGTTGAATTTCATGAGGTTGGCCTGGGCCCACCTCTCCAGCCTGTCTGGTCCCTCTGGATGGCATCCCTGCCCTCCAGCAAGTCAGCTGTGCCACACAGCTTGGTGTCATCTGCAAACTTGCTGAGGGTGCACTCGAGTCTTCTGTCCTATCACTGACAAAGTTGTTAAACAGCACTGGTGCCAGCATTGGCCCCTGAGGGACACCACTGGTCTCCAGGTGGACATTGTGCCCTTGATCACCACTCTCTGTGTGCAACCATCCAGCCAATTCCTTATCCAGTGAGTGCTCCACCCATCAAGTCCATGTTTTTCCAGTCTGGTGACCAGGATGTCATGTGGGACAGAGCAAAATGCCTTACTTTGGTTCATATCCTTTTCAAGAGGATTCTGATCACACCATGAGAAGGGATGAGCCAGTATAACTTGAATTAGGGCTTGCTGACATCAGCAAGAAATTGGTTTTCAAACACTACTCATATCAGTTAGGCTTTAGTAGCATTGGAAAACATGAATTGTATTGAAAAAAACATTATCAATGTTGAAAATTATTTTAACCAATCCATGAATGGAGGCAGATATTTTGTCCTTAGAAATATGCCATGTGTGGTCCTCCCTTCCTCTGCCTTATACTCTGGTGTCTGTAGAGACCAGAGGTGTTTATGTTAATCTCTAAACTGTACTGAGAGTCAATGCTGCCTTGCTGACAGTTCTCAGTCCTGTGAGCTTTCTGTGCCTGTCCTGCCCTGTTCACATCCTTTCAGAGCTTTCTAATTCCTTGAGGACTGTGCATCCTCCTGACTTCCCACAGAGAAAGCTGCTCCTCACTCCTTAAAACACGCTGGGTCAGTGAAGTTCCACATGTGCAGCAAGTTTAGGACTGAGTGTCCTCTGCAGGGAGGCTGCACTGGGATCTTTTTCCCCAGAAGTGGAAGAAGGCGGCTCTGGAGCTCAGCACAGCACTCCATGAAGGTCTGAAGCTTCCAAATGACAAGAACTGCTCCCAAAGCAGTCAGAGGAAAAAAGAAAGGCAGATGTGGGAGAAGCCTTTCCTCTGCCTACCATTGTTTTTCCAGTCTGATCACTATCCAAGTGGTTTGGCAGTGACGTGGTGCTAGGTAACATCGTGATAATTTTCATAGCAGTACTGCAAAACATTCCTGTGGTGTTAGCTGTCACTGAAGCATACCTAAAGCAATCAGAGATGCAGCAAAAAGCTGGAGTGGCCTGACACATGAAGACACAACAGTGCTCTCTTAGAAAATAGTATGCGAAGATCTGAGCCATTTTCCTCTGCACATTGACAGAGCACTTCCAGAGACAAATCACGTGTGAAAAAGCTGAGGTCTCCACAACAACACCTTGAGATCTGATAGATCCAGAAGCCTTACTTTCACGGGGTGAATATGATCAGACTGCCAAGCTTACCATGCAGGAAACCTCATCATTTTAATAACTGTTTTTGGGCATCTGAAAATGTGCCCTTTGTGGAAAGGGTATCTCAACTGAGAGAGCTTTCCTGCACTTCAGTTTCACTACCAGCCTTATCACTCATCGTTTCTGACACTTCTCAGTGGGTGTGGGCACACAGTAGAAGATCACATAGAAAGAGTTGCTGTGAAATTTAGGAGTGATTAATCTGATGAAGCCAGAGGAGCATCACATGAAAAACACCTCCTTGCTGAAACGTGGTCTTCATTTTATGCAGACAAATCATGAAGGAAGACAGATTGTCCCAGTATTTTCAGCTATGGCATTCTTTGTTTTAATGATTACATGTGAAGGAATAATTATCCTGGCACTACTGAGCACACCACAGAGCAGAAGCCTTTTATTTGCCATTTATTGTTTGTATTATAAACGCTAAAGTGAAATGACGCAAGTGCCTTTTTTGTTGTTATATTGTTTGCTTTAGCTTTCACTGGATCCAATCCAATTGTACCTTTACGTAGGCTCCTGTATAATTAAGATAGTGTGCACAGCCTCTGAAAGGAAATCATTAAGAGCCTCTTGTGGAGAATGCACTGATTTCCTTGCCTCTGCCTTTTAAGTGGGCATAGATCACGCTCCATCAGTTAATTTCTTCATAGTTCAGGCATATTTCAAATATTAGTCTCATGTTAAGCTTCCAAAGCAGAATTCAGATGAAAAAGTTGAAGCCACTTTGTATGCTGTAATTCACTACTTATAAAATGAAAAAGCAGTGCTCTAAACTCTTTCTGGCAGATAGAATAGAATCGAATCAATCAGGTTGGAAGAGACCTCCAAGATCATCCAGTCCAACCTAGCACCCAGCCCTAGCCAGTCAACCAGACCATGGCACTAAGTGCCTCATACAGGCTTTTCCTGAACACCCTCAGGGACGGTGACTCCACCACCTCCCTGGGCAGCCCATTCCAATGCCAATCACTCTCTCTGTGAAGAACTTCCTCCTAACATCCAGCCTATACTTCCCCCAGCACAACTTGAGACTGTGTCCCCTTGTCCTGTTGCTGGTTGCCTGGCAGAAGAGACCAACTCCCACCTGGCTACAACCTCCCTTCAGGTAGTTGTAGACAGCAATGAGGTCTGCCCTGAGCCTCCTCTTCTCCAGGCTAAACAACCCCAGCTCCCTCAGCCTCTCCTCATAGGGTTTGTGTTCCAGGCCCTTCACCAGCTTTGTTGCCCTTCTCTGGACACGTTCCAGCACCTCAACATGAGTTGAGAAGCCCAGATGTCTTGGTTAGAGATGTTCCATTAAGACATCAAAGGACACAGGTATAGTGTCTTGGGGAACAAACTTGGTGGTTTAGCAGCTGAATGAAAAGGCTAAAGGCGTGCATGGTTTTGCAGTTTTTCCTCACCTAAAGCTGCAAACACAAAATAGAAACTTTCCTACTGCCCATAAACAACAACTTTGCATTGCTACAAACTTCTCTACAGCTTCTGTATGAATTCTCAGGTAGGTGTGGTACATCCCAATAGGGAGTTATCACTCCTGCGAAGTTTCCAGACTGCTGTGCACTGTTGTACCCAGGCCTCCCTACTGCAGAGAGCTCACCTGCAAAGTGCTTCTTTGGTACTTGTGCATCAGAAGAGCCATGTCTCCTAGGCTACACTTACCACAAAGGCTAGTCCTCTCTTCTAGATGTAACAGGACTGTCAAGAAAACACTGTAAAACTAAACCGTACTGATAAAATGAGAGAGTGAAAAGCTCTGTCACTGCACTGCTTGTCCCTGTCACTTGCTCTCTCATCTTTAAGATCTATCAAAAATTTCAGTAGACACCAGGGGACATCTGACATCTAAAACTGGTTACTTAAGTAAAAACAAACAAAATACAACATAGAGTTACTATAGGCATATTTGTAGACAATGTGCAACAATGAAAAATGGTTATTGAACAGGTTTTTGTTAGAGTCTTAAATCTGGAACTTAAGACAAAACAGTAAGTGTATTAGGCCAGGAACTGCTTGACCCAACATGCTTCAGCTAAAATTGTATCAAAGTAATTACAAAACCTGATTAAACAAGGCTCCATTCCCACACACAACTCCACCTTACTGCCTTGGCAAAGCTGAAAGCTGGTAACACCCTTTAGCTGGTTTGCACAAAGCAGAGTTAATAAAAGCAGAATGGAGGAGTTCATGTTTATTTCCAACACAATGATGGTGTTTTGGGAATCGTCACTCTCTAATAAAGAGTGGTGGTTCCAAAACCAACACTTTGAATCTATCTAACTTCAAAGGCAGCAGAGTCACTGTATCACAGTCTCACAGTATTACCAAGGTTGGAAGAGACCTCATAGATCATCAAGTCCAAACCGTTACCACAGAGCTCAAGGCTAGACCATGGCACCAAGTGCCACATCCAATCCTGCCTTGAACAGCTCCAGGGATGGCGACTCCACCACCTCCCTGGGCAGCCCATTCCAGTAGCCAATGACTCTCTCAGTGAAGAACTTTCTCCTCACCTCAAGCNGCTGGCTCATGCTCAGGCGGGTATCAATCAGCACCCCCAGATCCCTCTCTGTCTGGCTGCTCTCCAGCCACTCCGACCCCAGCCTGTATCTCTGCATGGGGTTGTTGTGGCCAAAGTGCAGCCCCCAGCACTTGGACTTATTGAACGCCATCCCATTGGACTCTGCCCATCTGTCCAGGCAGTCAAGGTCTCGCTGCAGAGCCCTTCTGCCCTCCAGCCCAGCCACATCTGCCCCCAGCTTGGTGTCATGGAGTCAGTCCAGTGCTGAGCACCTGTGCCGTTCACAGGTACAGTGCCAGAGCTCAACCACCCTCCCCATCCTCTCCTGCAGGTGAGAGATGATTTGCTCCACAAAAGGTTCTAGTGCTTTCAGTAAGATAATTAGCTAATCAGAAAAATAAGTTGCTTTAAATACAGATTACTATTTTACACTATGCCCAAACTGCAGCCACTTATGAGTCTTCTGTATCTTAATGTGTACCCTAACTTACTGGGTTTTGAAAACCAATGCTTTGATAGCAGTCACACTATGAACATCCTTCAGGTGAGGTTACTGCACACTAGAAAATTAAATACCAAGCTTCTGACAGTGACCTTTCAGCTGAGCTCCTATTCACCCTTAAGTAGACCATATGACTTTTCAGAAGAGAATTGAAGTAGCCAAACATTCTACCCAAATAAGCTTCATCTGTACCATCAAGGACTATCTGAACAATCTAACTGCAACTGTATTCCAACCTCTCACCCACTTTTGGAAAACAGCAAACATTTCTTCCACCCCCGTCCTTTGCAAAATTTCCAGGCTGCTTCTACTTAAATGAACAAAGAAGAATGCACATTTTTTCAGACCAGTCACAACAACTCAGCCTCAGGAATTTGTCTGCATATAAAGCCACTATGGCTGTAGCACAGTAACCAAGTACTTTTCTACCCTTTGCTAACACATATGAAACAGATTAGAGACGGGCATGACAGCATGTCCCTCTGCTAAACGTCAGCAAAATGAGATACAATCAAACAATGGGTTGTTTTAAGACTATGTTAAATACAGCTGGATTCCTGACTCTCCTACTCTTCCTTGACTAATTCAGTTTGCTGTGTGTATGGGATTTTAGGTAATCTGGCATTCCCAAACAGTTAGCACTGGAAAGAGCATTCTGCACTGTTCTGGGGACTGCAGAGATGGTCCCTACTGGTTTCCAAATGACATTATGCACTCTAGTGCATAATCTAGGAGGATTTTGGCAAGGAGTCCTCGTCCTTGGGCACAGGTCAGCTTTGCTCTTATGAGCAGGGGCACAAAGACATGTCAGAGCTCTAAGCGTGATCCTCACAGCATAAGGCAGCTTGAGAGAAAAAACGCTGAAGCCATTCGGATTAGCTTAAAAACCCCTACAGAAATCTCAATGCGGTTGTGATGTCTTTAGGAAAGGGATATATTTATTTATACTGCCTCCCAACAGTAATGAAGCATTACTAAAAGTCCAAACATCATGAAAATCTTGAACTGCTAAGAGTGGCAGTGCTGTTCCTTACTAGAACTGGCAAGCCATGCCTGAGGTGGGATGGAACTCCATCGAGGGTAGTTTCAACAGATGTAAAATTTACCCCAGGTAACTTAGTTTTCACCCTTGCCTTCCTCTAAGAAATATGAATATTAAAGCAATTTGAAATGATATCTAAGTCCTTCCTTCCAGATCTGTTAAATAAATGCAATCAGCCAAATTCCAGCAGATATGTCTGTTCTGCAGAGAGAACAGCCTGTGCACTTGCTTCCCATGATTTTTTTAGCTATTCAGTGAGGACAACTAAACCTGTCAGTTACACGGATTCAGACCTGTTTCCCAATAAAGCACTTACCCAAGAGGAAAATCAGTAAAGTCCCTTTAAGAATGGTTCAGTATTCACCACCTCAAAGAGACACGATAAGGGCAGTAATCTGGCAAGTCTCCCAGGCTCTACGTAAATCTCACAAACCAGTGCTCTGCATCTTGGTTTGCATCTGTGGCACTGTGGCTTGGACAGAGGTGCTGGCACTGGCTATCCCACCAAGAGGGTCCCAGGTGTCAGCAAATGTGGGGTTCTGACCAGAGATGCCCAAGGCTTTGAAGTGAGAAGGCAAAGTGGTTTTCAGTGGCTGAAAAATTCTGTCAGAAAAAAAAGGAGGATGTTCAGAATATAACAATTTATTTCCTTTTATCACAAGCTGAAATACTGTCATCAACCAGTCCTATCTGAGGAAACTTTCAGTTTCCCCTAATTATTTCAATGATTAAATTGTAATTGGTAAAGCTTCGGTAATAGATTGCTTAAGCTGTGAAAACAGATGCATGCTCATTAGCAAAGACATATAACAGCTCCTGATTCTCATGTGAGTAAAAAAGGTGAAATTACAGTAATAAATGCTAGCAGTTAAAAAATATTGCCTATTTTAAAGCATTATGAGGTAGTCCTAGGCACATAGTTTACAATATTAAGTAGAACTCATCAGCATCTTCATAGTAACTTTAAAGTATGTAATCAGTTGGCATAAGTTTTCTCCCCAGATGGAAGATGCTTCCAGACAGACAGCACAGCTGGTTGTGTCCTGTGGTGTGACCTGTCTGAGATACAAGGTGGCTGTTAGAGCAGCAAGCTGCAGCTGCACTAGATCTGAATGCTCCCACTCTGAACCCTAAAAGTTACAGGACAGACACGCGGTAGAAATAGCACAGAACACAAAAATCTTTGGCACAGGGCAAGTCAATCAACTCACAAGCCAGAGAGCAGGTTGGATGCTACTACTCCTGACAGCATGTGAAAGCATCTGTAAACAGATGTTGCTGAAAGTCATCTCCTCCTGCATTAGTTCTTTGAAAATTAGAGGGGAAGAAAAAGAAAACCAAAACCAGATAGTTTGGCATTTTGAGGCCAAGGGCAACCAGCTAAGATCGCAGGTCTGTGTGAACATCAGCTGCTGGTCACATCTAGGAGTCCCTAAATTACTGCTCTGATGTGGGCAAACCTATGCAGCTTTATCTGGCCATTTGAGGAGAGGCTGGAGAGTTGCCCTGCCAAGTGTCAAAGAGTAACACTCATTTTCTTTCACAGTTTACATATTTACACCCAATTTCTGTACTTGTAACAGTTGAAGTTCCTTTATGGGTTTAATATAAGGATGTATCATCCAGTGATCATGAGATCACATCATTCCACCCAGCAGGCACATTAAAACTTTGTGTTTCACAACTGAAGTGGTGAAACGTTCTCAAGAATTTAAGAGCACAAAAAACAGAGTTTTGAGCTTAATCTCAGTATCATGCTACTCAGACAGAGAAATCCTAACATAGCTCCTCCTCAGTTCAGTGGGTGGTGAGCACAAAGGCAGCATGCTCTGTGACTGCCCAAACCAAGGTCAAAATACATCTAAAAGTGTGTCTAGGAAGAAAGGAGCAGAGGACATTTTCCAGTATTAAGAGAGTCTTAAAGCTGACAGTGCAATTAGTGTTCCATCAATCACTAATATCACTATGGGCTCACTTGATACAAAAACATCTTCAAGGGCAAAGCAACCCTCCTCCCCTTTTGTTTACCTAGGTGAGATAATACCCAGTAAAAAAAGTGTCACGTACTCAGAAAAAGATGACATGGCTTTAAAGAAAATCTTCAGCCCTTTCTTGTATCTAAAAGGAGAAAGTGATAGAAATGGATTTTAATTATTAACTTGGGTTAGCTATCACAGTACCTGAGAAACTGCCATATGGAATATATCCCAATATAGTTTCTACTCTTAATGGCCTCCAGCCTTCCAAGAAACAAATTTTGTGTTACATAAACTGATATCAAAGTGGCCTTGCTTTCCCTTCCCCTAGAGCTACAAATACATCAGCTATGCAGGAGTCATTAACCTGTAGTTAATGTGTCCAGTAAAATGTTTAGTGAAAAATACTGTGGTTACTTGCAGTAAGCAGTGGGATAGAATAAGATCACAGTATCACAGTATCACCAAGGTTGGAAGAGACCTCACAGATCATCAAGTCCAACCCTTTACCACAGAGCTCAAGGCTAGACCATGGCACCAAGTGCCACATCCAACCTTGCCTTGAACAGCCCCAGGGACGATCTGAAGTGGTGGGAGACTCAAAGCAGAAAATCCAGCTCCCACTTTAATTTCTTCTCAACAAAGCTCCTGCTGTGATTGTGGCTCTGCTTTAGACCAGTGTGAAGGATGCAAGGCATGAAGAACTGTGCTGTTCAGTCTTTTAATTAGCCAACTCAGCTATCCAAAAAGAGATGATTGTAGTAACAGCCCTGAAAGGATGTCATAGATATCATCTTCGTAATTTGCACAGATGGAAGAAGAGATAAAAATCAACACATGAACACCAGAGTCACTTCCTTACAGTCTCTACACACCAATATGAAAGTTACATCACTATTTTTCAGATTTATAGTTTGTTCTGGAGACACATTTTGGTGTTGGTAGACTACTTTTTCCTTCCCCAGAAATGCTATAAACAATGGCATATATTTAGATGGAAGCACTAGGATTGCTATATGTGATGGTTTGGGTGTCCACCGCCCCCCCCCCCACTTTNTTAGAAAGCAAGATGGAGTTCAGCCAGCAGCCCCGAGCTCCCCAGCAGGCAAAAGAGCCAAGAGCACAGCCCAGAGCGAAGTGCCCAAGCGAAGTGACTTTATCTAATGTTTTGCTTTTCCTTTCTACACATCTCAGCAAGACTGTGAGCGAAGTAGACATCACCTTGTTTTCATTTCATAGCCTATTATCTAGTCCTTCTCACCAAAACATTCTAGCTAGCTTCAAACTGGCACACTAGACCAGAAATTGATTTCCTATTTCTGCAAAGAACAGTGTGTGTGGGCAAACTAAGTTAGGATTTGAAGAAGCGCTTTGGAAGCTTGAAGATCAGTGTCCTCCAATTTTAAGAGAGAGATGAATTAGAGAAGAAAGCTAGTGAGAGCATGAGTGAAATGGCTCTTCCAGCTGAAGTTTGGTTCCAATACATAGATCTAGTTGCAATTCTTCTTCCATTTTGCTTCAGTAAAACAAACAAGGGGGCACCACAGGCACAGAAAGTTGCACATACTGTTCTGGTTAATAGAAGTACATGGTGGATGCAAGGGGATCCAAACTCCAGCTAATCCACTCTGAGCTAGTGACTGTGGAGAGAGCCTTAGGGAACAGGGTGGCTCTGTGCCTTTCCACCAACTGTAGTGCTAACAAATGCAAGGGCTCATTGTTTCTTCAACCTATTTTGCTTTAAAAAAAGACTATGTTTCTCACTATTTTTCTCTGAAGAGCAAGTAAAAGCATTTCAGAAAAGGGCAGCTAACACAGATGTCAGACTATTCCTCCAAAGTCAGGATGAGGTTGAATAGAATAGAATCAACCAGGTTGGAAGAGACCTCTAAGATCATCCAGTCCAACCTAGCACCCAGCCCTAGCCAGTCAACTAGACCATAGCACTAAGTGCCTCATCCAGGCTTTTCCTGAACACCTCCAGGGACAGCGCCTTCACTACCTCCCTGGGCAGCCCATTCCAATGCCAATCACTCTCTCTGGGAAGAACTTCCTCCTAACATCCAGCCTATACCTCCCCCGTCACAAGGGGGACTTTAAGAAAGCACAATACATCCTGAGTGAGACCAGCAGTAGCCTTACAATGGTGGACTACGTTCAGGCTCAGTGTCCCACACTTGTTTCTAAATAATCACCAACTGAACCTGAAGCAAAGCTAAGATGTGAGATCCTCACAGGTCCACATGAAGTCATAATTGCAAACAGATCTTGAACAGACTAGAACTGGTTTATTTCTATTGGATTTTGGTTTCTGTTGTTTGGGTGGCTTCAACAGATGTCTGTTTGCACACAGTTGTGCAACCTTTATTTACAGCTTGTTCATTTACACTCAAGACTGCAGCATGTGGTTTCCTTCAGACATAACTAACTTAAAATAACAAAACCCAAAAATTCCTTATGGAGAAGCTCAAGGTCATTTGTTTAAAGTTTGAAAAGGGTCAAGGTCCTGTAATTCCAGGCACTGTTATGTTTCCTTCGTGTTACCTTGCTGGGTGCACTCTGCAGCTGGTTCTGCAGCGCAGAACCACGGCAAAAATCAGTTTGCTCTGTGTGTGCTGGTTACAGAGAAGACGATTACTGTGAATGTTACAGCTGCATGCAGCACCTTGGAGGAAGGATAACTGCATGAAAAGTAGTAACAGAAACATGATAGCTCTAAAAACAACCACTAAACAAAAAACATCAAAAAATACCCCAACAACCAAGTGAACAGCAGGACATCATTGTTTCATAGCCTGGTGCCATCCCATGTTATAGATGTGTCAAAATCTGAAGAAAATGTAGTTTTACTTAAGCACTGTAAAGGGAGAAATGCTGGAGAGATGACAGTAAAAGTTTTCTGAGAAAATCAAAATGAAGCCCCTGAAGGGCTTTGCTGTAGCTGAATGATGAAAACAAAGAGTGGCTGGAGAGCAGCCAGGAGGAAAGGGACCTGGGGGTACTGGTGGATAGTAGGCTGAAGATGAGCCAGCAGTGTGCCCAGGTGGCCAAGAAAGCCAATGGCATCCTGGCCTGTATCAGGAACAGTGTGGCCAGGAGGAGGAGGGAGGTTTTTCTTCCCCTGCACTCAACACTGGTCAGGCCACACCTTGAGTACTGTGTCCAGTTCTGGGCTCCTCAACTCAAGAGAGATGTTGAGGTGCTGGAACGTGTCCAGAGAAGGGCAACAAAGCTGGTAAGGGGCCTGGAACACAAACCTTATGAAGAGAGGCTTCTGGAGCTGGGGTTGTTTAGTCTGGAGAAGAGGAGGCTCAGGGC
>WAAF01009838.1:42313-121947 GCA_013400475.1 Tricholaema leucomelas | reverse complement strand
TTGGACGTGGCACTTGGTGCCATGGTCTAGCCTTGAGCTCTGTGGTAAAGGGTTGGACTTGATGATCTGTGAGGTCTCTTCCAACCTTGGTGATACTGTGAAACTTAGAATGAGCGCCAGGTGGAAAGAGAAAACAAAAGATATGGGTAGAAATGGTAGGCCTGATGGAATCTTTCTCTTGTAACAATGTGCATCTTTATACTTTGTGGCTGATAGAAACAAGATGAGTCTCTGAGATGCTTTGATTTGGTAGATTTGCCAAGCAAGCTACTTGAGTATTCAAGGTCAAGTGTGGACAGACACTAGAGAAAGAGTACAGTGATGCATTAAGTACTGCTCCTTTGCTTAAGAGAATAACCTCAGCTTCAAGATAGATAGTGAGCGACAGAGTAAGAACAAGCACTTCTGAGAAGTCTCATAAACAAAGCATCAAAAGGCATTCACTTCAATCTACCATTTCCCTTTAATGGCTGTAGGCTGGACGTATTACTTCCAATCAGTCTCCCATGCTATTTTTATCCCCATGTATGGACATAACATCTCTTTTCTTCAACCCAGGCCTTTGGAGTGCTTCCCGGAGCTGTGAAGGAGCAGAGAATATTGCACATTTTATATTTGGCTCCTGTAGATGAAAGTAAAATATTTCTGATTCTCAAGAATGGGTACTTTGAACCCAGACCTACAGCAGGCTGCATTTTAATCTAATCAAAGTGATTTAAAGCTAGGTAACAGTGTTACTAAGAGAGAATATTTCTCTCTTCACCTGTTGTGACTATCAAATTCTCTAAGGGACAGGAAACATGAGAATTTAATCCTGTAGTTCAACCAGAATATGAAAAATACTTACTTTTTTAAGAGCAAAGCTGTGGTCCAATGGTACAGAGAAAGGAATGGAATTTCAGCTGTATCATCCAGTTTCTTCTAATTGAAAGAATAGATACAGCTTACAGACAACCCCAAATGGCAATGAAGTATTGATAAAATGAGGTGCATGAGGGCACAAATTCATTGCTCATAGACAAATGTTGAGTTGTTCTCTACAAGATGCCTTTATTTTGTCACAAGTGGTGTTCCCTAGGGTTGAGTATTGGAGACAGTTCTGTTTAATAGCTCCATCAATGATCTAGATGGGGATCAAACTCAGTACGTTTGCAGATTATAGCAAGTTGGGTGGGAATGATGATTTGCTTGAGGGTAGAAAGGCTCTGTACAGGGACCTGGACAGGCTGGATCAATAGGCCAAGATCAATGGCATGAGGTTCAACAAGGCCAAATGCTGGATCCTGCTCTCGGAGATCACAGTCCCATACAACACTACAGGCTTGGGACAGAGTGGCTGGTGAACTGCCCAGCAGAAAAGGACTTGAGGGTGATGACTGACAGCTGGCTGAACATGAGCCAGCAGTGTGCTCAAGTGGAAAGGAAGCCAACAGCATCCTAGCACATATCAGGAATAGCATGGCCAGAAGGAGTAGGGAAGCGATTGTCCCCCTGTACTTAGCACTGGTGAGGCTGCACTTTGAATACTATGTTGAGTTTTGGGCCCTTCACTACAAGAAAGGTGCTAGTGCAGGTCCAGAGAATGACAAGAAGGCTGGTGAAATGTCTGGAGGACAGGTCTTTTGAAGATCAGCCAAAGGAACAGAAGTTGTTTAGCCTGGAAGAAAGGAGGCTCACAGCAGATCAGAACTACTGAAAAGAGATTGTAGCAAGGTGGGATCAATGACTTCTCTTAAGAAGTGTAGGGCAAGAGGAAACGGCCACAGGTTGCACCCAGGGAGATTTAGGTTTCCTAATGGACATAAGGAAAATGTCTTCATTGAAAGAGTTAATAGCTTGACTTGATCTTAAAAGTCTTTTCCAAGCTAAATGAATCTATGATTATCTCTCACAAATCAGTGTCGTCTCCAGAGTTTACTGTCTTACAGCCTTAACTCATCTCATGGTTTGTTTTAGCATTATGATGACAGCCTCAGATGAATAATGCTGAGACTTGTAGGATGACTGCTCCATTTGATCATACAGGTGATGCTCAGCTACAGGAATGGCATTTGCAAGTCTGAACTGAGTACTTACATCCTCTCTGCAGTGAAAGTCATCAATGCCTGTGGTTTCTATTCACAACATCCATGTAAAAGGATGCCTAAAAAGCTTTCCTTGATTTTAGCACCATCCATAGACCAAATCAGAGACCAAAACTACTCTCCAGATCTGCTTTGGAGTGACACATCTACATCATTCCTCAGGAAAGAACAAACTTAAACCAATACTGAACAATGACGCAGGGCACAAGATACGCACCTTGAGCCAGCTTTGTGCAATCGCTGGGGTGGACTCCTTTCCCAACGTTCACACCAAATACAGAATCAGGTTCTGCCTGAGCATCCAGAAGTAAGGTCTTCATGTGCCCCCTGGAGGTGACACCACAGTGCCCAGGCTTCCTGGCTTCATGGTGTTGGTACATCAAGGCTGATTCTCACATAGAATCATGACGGGGTCCCCTCGGCATAAGAGCTGCAGAGTTTAAGGTTTCCTGTCCCTAAGCAAATGTGAACTCTAGTTCTTTTTAGCCACAAGTGGTGTTGAGCTCATTTCTCACCTTGCAACAAGGGCCTCTAGACTATTTCATAACAGCATTTCCTACTGTAGGTTATCAGTGACAGTGGCTGCAAGTTCTGTGCTTTTTACTGATCTCCTTTTAATCATTGCACCTTAACTCATGTTCACATCACTTTAAAATCAGTCGCACAGGCAGGTTCTGCCAGGTGGCTTTTTGAGGGGACAAGGTACAGAGAGGCTTTATCCACTACTCCAGTGGCTCTGACCAGGCTAACCACAGCTCTAGGAGCCTGTGTAGCATTACTGGCAAAAAAACCTATGGATCCCCATGGATGTCTGTGTAAGTAGTCCAGCAGAACTTAAGGGCTTAAGTTCTTAAGGGCTACCCTTAGATACAAGTGGATACATTCTTCTTCCATTTAAACTTCAGGCACTTAGATGCTTTTGTGAATCTGATCATAGAATGGTTTAGGTTGGAAGAGACCTCAAGGATCATCCAGCTCCAACCCCCTGCCATAGGCAGGGACACCTCCCACTAGAACAGGCTGCTCAAGGCCTCATCCAGCCTAGCTTTAAATGCCTCCAGGGAGGAAGCATCCACAACCTCCCTGGGCAACCCGTTCCAGTGTCTTACCACCCTCACTGTAAAGAGCTTTCTCCTAATATCCAGTCTAAATCTCCCCTCCTCCAGCTTAAACCCATTCCCCCTCGTCCTGACATTACCAGACCTTGTCAATAGTCCCTCCCCAGCCTTCCTGTAGGCTCCCTTCAGATACTGCAAAGCCACTCTAAGGTCTCCTCGAAGCCTCCACTATCTCAAATACAAGTTCTGTGGTACTGACTCTCCAGATCATTCAGGATAACATTTGTTGAAAAATAAAGGCATCTTGTTTTAAGGGCAACTGCTGTAGAAGACTCTGTGTATCAGGAAAAGAAAGAAACACAGACATCATTCATTCAGGAAGCCTAGCCTTCCTGAAGGGCATGAAGGGACACGGAGAGGCAGAGGTTGGCATGTTTTCCATTAGGCCATCCAGAACAGATTGCTAAAGCAGACTGTAAAATGCTTTCAAACTAAGTACTTCCAATGAAAACTTCTTTTGCCATCAGTGCTGATATTTAGGTAGCAACAGATCCCAGAAATGTGCCACAAGCCAGCAGACAAGTCGAGTCTCTCCCATTTTCCAGGTATGCAGCCTGGGGGGTATCTGCTGCTTCAAGAAGCCATTTCCTCCCTGCAAAAGAAGCAACATGGTTGACAGGGCCTTGTCTTGAGGAACGTGAGCAGAGCAGATCTAGGGTACCCCTAGCCCATGCCATCTGGCTCCTCCATGGGCATAAGGCAGGTCTGGGCTGAAGAAAAGGGGAGCACACACAAGCAAGTATCTCAGTCCTTGCACCACCTGACACCAAAACTGTTTGTGAGCAGAAAGTCCACATTAAGATGAGAAATGGACACCTCAAGATGATCTGTTCCCTTCTTCAGCCCTCCAGGCCATGGTAGAGAGGACATAGACTCTAAGACAGAAATGCCATAAGAGAAAAGCTGGTAGAATGGAAATTGGAAGGTGGAAAGACTGGGATGGAAACAGACAGGAAAACAACGAGGCATGAATGATTGACAAAAATGATGAGTGCCATTTAAGAAACAAAAAGCTCAGTTGCAAAGTGGAATAATTGTGAAAATAAAAGCAACAAAAGACCCCACACAAACCAACAAACCCCAAACCAACCAAACAACAACAAAAAAAAACCCCACAAAACAAAACACCAAACAACAGAATAAACCCCAAACCTGAACAACCAAATCATGAAACAAATCACATCAGAAAAGGTTATCAAACATCCATCATCCATTCCATTAAACACTCTTAATTCAAAGCTAATAATAATTCTTGGCTCATTAGCCTTATGAGATAAAGATTCAGGATTTCCTGTGAGTAATAGGACAGCAACAATACAGCAGGATCACAGCCATCAGGGACAAAACTTGCAATGTGCAGCTACAGCACTCACACAACATGAGCAAGTAACTATTCTGAGTAGTGGGCAGCCAGCTCAGAAGAGGTTTATTATTACTCTATTAAGTACTTTTTTAACAAGGCTCTTCACTTTTACATATATATTTCTCTTCTTTTCATCTAATTCCCTTTCCTGGATGTATGAAGTCAGTAGCAGAATGAAAAAGCTTCTATTTTTCACGTTCAACATGTTTGAATGTCAGCTGTTACCTACTGGTACTCTCCATCCATCAGTGGAGCTGAGCTCTTGCCACAGCTGTCAGGAGTAACTTAGCTACCAGAACATCAACTTCCTAATCCCTGCAGGGGAACAGTGAGACACTCAGGCTGCAAGCACAACACTGCATTCTCTAAGGGGACTGTCTGTTTCTTGGCAACTGGAAAAACAGTCTCTCTCAATTAATGCACTTAGTCTAGTCCACATCTGCTGTTAAAAGAGAAGAGGGAAAATATTTGAGGCCTTTCAGATTGTCAATAATGAAGTCAGACAGATAAGAGATTAGCTTGTTCATTTGGAAACCTATTTATTAATAGCCTTTAATGTTTAATTTACAGCCTTTCTAAAATACTAGATTCAATAGTTTCATTTGCTTTCCCTTCCATAGCATCTCTTGCTGTGGATTTATGAACATGAAAGTAAAAAATACTTGGAAATGTTTTCCAATTGATTCAAGGCAGAGTTCATATTAGAACTTCTATTAAAGTAAACCTATTTCCTTATCACAGTATCACCAAGGTTGGAAGAGACCTCATAGATCATCAAGTCCAACCCATTACCACAGAGCTCAAGGCTAGACCATGGCACCAAGTGCCACATCCAATCCTACCTTGAACAGCTACAGGGATGGTGAATCCACCACCTCTCTGGGCAGCCCATTCCAGTAGCCAATGACTCTCTCAGGGAAGAGCTTTCTCCTCACCTCAAGCCTAAACTTCCCCTGGCATAGCTTGAGGCTGTGTCCTCTTGTTCTGGTGCTGGCCGCCTGAGAGAAGAGAGCAACCTCCCCCTGGCCACAACCACCCCTCAGGTAGTTGTAGACAGCAATAAGGTCTCCCCTGAGCCTCCTCTTCTCCAGGCTAAACAATCCCAGCTCCCTCAGCCTCTCCTCGTAGGGCTGTGCTCGAGGCCTCTCACCAGCCTCGTTGCCCTTCTCTGGACACGTTCAAGCATCTCAATGTCCCTCCTAAACTGTGGAGCCCAGAACTGAACACAGTACTCAAGGTGTGGTCTAACCAGTGCAGAGTACAGGGGCAGAATGACCTCCCTGCTCCTGCCGGCTTATGTGCTCAATAAAAGTCATACAGGAGCATCACAGCAGTCTTGCATTCAGGGCTCGTTCTGGCCAGAGCACTCTATACCTTTTTCTTTTTCAGTAGGGAATATTACTCCACATTTCTCTTCCCTGTGCTTTTTTTCCCCCTCACACTCTTTAGACAGTCACACTGACTGTCAGATACCTGCCTAACAATTCATGGACATCTCTCTCCATTTGCATGTTTAAGATACAAATGAAAATGGCAGTGGGGGTTTTGCCTTTTAGGTGAAATTCAAAAGTTGACAAATATCCATAATGAGCTTGTAAACAAGTTTCTCCAACTAAAAGCAATTGTCAGAGATTTACAGCAATGAAAGGAATTGGCTCTCCTCAGTCTACTTCATGGCTTGTCTGTGCTCTATAGCTTCTTTGTCTGCCACTATTTTAATATGCTAATTCCATTTTTAAACTCCTATTGTACAGAGTGGTCATTATTCATAGACTCAAACAGGTTGGAAGAGACCTCCAAGATCATCCAGTCCAACCTAGCACTCAGTCCTATCCAACCAACTAGACCATGGCACTAAGTGCCTCATCCAGGCTTTTCCTGAACACCTCCAGGGACAGCAACTCCACCACCTCCTTGGGCAGCCCATTCCAATGCCAATCACTCTCTCTGTGAAGAACTTCCTCCTAACATCCAGCCTATACTTCCCCCAGCACAACTTGAGACTGTGTCTCCTTGTCCTGTTGCTGGTTGCCTGAGAGAAGAGACCAACCCCCACCTGGCTACAGCCTCCCTTAAGGTAGTTGTAGACAGCAATGAGAACATCTCTGAGCCTCCTCTTCTCCAGGCTAAACAACCCCAGCTCCCTCAGCCTCTCCTCATAGGCCTTAGTTTGAGACAAAGTAGATATGAATCACACACATCTCATTATTTAAATAGGAAACATTATTAAGTAAATACTATTAAGAAGAAAAAAAAAAAAAAACCAACCAAAAACCAACACATACCTTGGGCACAGGACCAAATTTCCACTAGGAAAGAACCTATCACCAAGACTCTATTCTGAGCTCCTCACAAAGCAGCACAGACACTATTCCCAAGCTGGCCTGTCCATGAACCTCCTCGTATTTTTAGTATGCCACCAAGTAAAAAAGTAAGTTGTACCTTAAAACCAACAACTGCTTCTTACATTGCCTCTTTGGGAATGAAAGCCAGAAAAACAAAAGAAAACACACTGATCACAACCACATGGCTTTCTCCAGGAGGCCATTTAATGAAGCTACTTTCTTTTCCTATTGATCAACCTTACATACTTGTATTTTGTTGAATGACAAACAACAGCCTAGGGAAAATTAAACACTGAAATCTGCAGACACTCTGGGACAATATTAGTTTAACAGCTGCCGAACTCTGGAAGTAACAGCAAAGTGTATTATGTAAGAAAATCCTGTAACCCAAACAGATAATATTCTGGTTAACATCATCTTGAGGCTCTACTTGCTTAAAACATCACTTGTTATAAGAAAACAATGTTCAGTTGAGGATCCACAGTGCAGAACTATGTGTTCAGTCCAGAAACGTAACAACCTAGCAATGTTCAATAAGTCAAATCCAGGTGAATGTATACTTGCCATTGCTTTAAAAGAAGATAAATATATAATACAACAGGTTTAGTTGGTCCTAATTCATCTTTGACAAAATACAAGTGATAGATAGCACACTGGGTTGTTCTAGCCCACAGAGTTAAAACTGAATTGTGATGGTTTGGGTGTTATCTGCCCCCCCCGCCCCCCTCACTTTGGAAATCACCCAGACCAGACTCAGCTGACTCTGGAAGTTTGAATGAAGCTTGTATATTGAGCTCATCTGTAAATATAAGTAGATATTTACAGCATAAACAGTTATATACAGACATAAACAAGGTAAAAGGGAATACAGAAACACAACAGCCCTCCCAGAAACCTGAATCCCCAGGAGGGGCTCCCAACTGCCCTTCCACCTTCTCCCACCCCTCTCAACCTTACCCCAGTCCCAAGGAAGAATGAAGGTTCGGCCAGGGGGTGAAGAAGCAAAGTAGATTAATCACAGAGACGGTAGAGAGACTGGAGAGAGGAAAAAATGCATCTCCAAGCTCCCCAGCAGAAGTGCCTTATCTATGTTTGGATTCTTGTTCTTACACATCTCAGCAAGCCTATGAGTAAAGCAGACATCACCCTTGTTTGTCTTTCACAGCCTATAATCTAGTTCTTCCCACCAAAACATTATAGCTAGCTTCAAACTAGAACATGAATTGATCAAAAGAAAAACAAATCTGGACTCATCATTTGAATATTAGATTCGAATCGAATAGAATTCGAATAGAATCAACCAGGTTGGAAGAGACCTCCAAGATCATCCAGTCCAACCTAGCACCCAGCCCTAGCCAGTCAACCAGACCATGGCACTAAGTGCCTCATCCAGGCTTTTTTTCAACACCTCCAAGGACAGCAACTCCACCTCCCTGGGCAACCCGTGTCAATGCCAAATCACTCTCTCTCTGTGAAAACTTCCTCCTAACATCCAGCCTATACCTCCCCCAGCACAACTTGAGACTGTGTCCCCTTGTTCTGTTGCCAGTTATCTGGAAGAAGAGACCAACCCCCACCTGGCTACAGCCTCCCTTCAGAACATGTGATGCAGGTGACAGAGCCCCATCCTGATGGAAGATGTTCACTTGGAAGAGCACACAGCTTTCTGCTGTGGCCAAAAAGGTCTCAAGAAGTCAGAGTGAGACAAATATTGACACTCATGGAGTGTTTAAATAAACAGATCACCTTAGCTATGTCTCTGCTGGAAAGAAAAATGCAACAGGAAAGATTTTTGATTCTATGCAACAGCCATAACAGAATGGCACAGAACTGATATGTTTAATCTTAGTAAAATCAATTGATGGATGAGGTAGAACATCTTTATTTCTGTATGCTTTTGTCTGGACTTTAGATTTTGTCTGGACTTTAGATAGGGCTGGGTGCTAGGTTGGACTGGATGATCTTGGAGGTCTTTTCCAACCTGGTTGAGTCTATGATTCTGGGTGCAGTCACAGATGTACACACTGTGTAGCCAGACAAGGAGCTAGAGCAACACAAGGTCCTGAGCTGGCTTTGCCAGCACTGCCCACTGGCCCAAGTGGGCAATGCAGAGAGCAAATGGGACCGGATATGAAAGGCCATTCAACAGTTTCACCTGCTGCTATACCTCAGCACTTCCACAAGATCACCAATGCTTTATGCTAGGCAGGTTTTCTTACATTAAAAAAAAAAAAAAAATATTATTTAACTGCAGGCCTTAGGGCACAGGATGAGGACAGCAGATATGGAGCAGACCATTCACAGAGGGTAAGGCGAAAGATAAAGGCTATACAATATGTACAGTGCTAGCTGCCAGCATTGAGGCCAAGTAGGGAAAGTTAAGAAAAACCAAACAACATGCTAAATGGAAGGATAGGCAACTTCTTTCTTATTGACCCTAAAGGTCCCTTGGGTTGTCCCTGCATTGTAGCACAGGAAATAAGGTCAGGGCTGGGACTGCTGATTTCCCATTTGCTTTCAAGCTTCGAAAATATGGCAATAATTATGATGCTTAAAACGCCAAAGCAGCAAGAAAAAACATTGAGCAGACACTAAAGACAAAAGGACTAACCAAAATAATTTCCCCTTCCTTTTTTGAGTCTGTAAGAGTGATTTTATTAATGCATTCTCTGTTAGATTAGGTATTTCTACCCTTTCACTTCTGCAATTGACTGCAATTGAACTTGGCCAGACAATGCTTAACTGGGCATCTTTTTTTTCTAAGCTTTTGCCATGTTCCCCTTTCAAAGGTTGTTCTTTCCATAGTATCAGTAAGGTCACCTGGAGGAATCTCTGTCTATTTGAAAAAACAGGAGTACAGGTCTTGATTTCATCCAACCACCTTGGGAGCGCTCACAAATTTCATGGGAAGCCAAATGTGTTTTCACATCGCATTTATTTGTTGGATACAATATAGTAATCCAAGTATTGCCTTAACAGAGCCCTATCCACTAGTTTTCATTAGTTAAAACAGCTTCTCTTCTGAGTAACAGGACATGCATCTAACCTGGTGTAGCTGAAAGGACAGTATGATCAATTACTGCTGGCTTAAAGGTGGCTCAGTCTTCTGGCAAATCCTTCACTGTCCAGAGGAGAACAAAGAACTCAAGTTTCACCCTGTCAGGTGAGACAGGTAAATCTCTAGGGTTTAAACAGAAGCTAGGCAAGACATTAATCTCCTAGAACTTGCTGGTTTAAAAGCTTGCTGCCTCCTGTACTACCTTGGTCATTCTGTTAATGCAGATTTTCTCCTGCTACTGGAAGGTCCCAGATACATGGTCGTCTTCAGTCTCCTGCCAGGGCAAATCCTGCATCCATATCCAACCTTGTCTGCTCTTACTATGCCATGTTGCCCATATGTTCTCATATATCTGTCTTTCTCTCCATTCAATAAAATCACTTCATCTTTAAACACATTCAATAGACTAGCTTCAATAGCTACCACTCCTGAATGGAGTTTCTCCTGTCCTCTTACCCTCTGAATCTTTTTCTAGTCCAGCTTTCACCTTGCATCCTCTGCAATTCCTTTAAAGATAGCTTTTATCCATCTTAGACAAATGTGACATTCAGATTCCACTGTTATACTTCTCCACATACCAGCTGTTATCTTTGCCAGCTCTGATATTTACCAGAAATCTTTTCCCTTGATGTCCATCTCTCTCCTTGGGCTTTCTGCTTACTAAAACTTTCTTTCACATGCAGAGGATGCTCATCATTCCTATACTCATTCCTCTAAAGATCCATTTCCAAATTCCCATCTTTTCATTTAATCCACTGGTAATGCTGTGTTGGCCTTTCAGTTAGCTTATTCAGACTTTCCTCCTCCTGTCCAAACTACAGTCTCTCCTTGGCAGATTCCATAGAAGACTGCACAAAATTTTAAGATGAGTCTGGCAAATACTCACTGGGAAAGGTTTGATATCATCTCTCGCTTTAGCAGCAGATAGCAGAAACAGTCTCTCTGCTGGGTATTCAATGCTATTCTTGTGAGTGTCCTTCTAAACCTTCACATCCAACCTGTATTTTATTGACTATACTTACAAACTGCTTTGCCTTTCAGCCCTACAGATAGAGTGCCAAGATAAAGGCTGTCGTCATCTCCACTTTATTTACTGTAGCATGTCTTCATCTTGAAAATGTCCATCTAGATCCTCTACAGCTATGTAGAAGATTTATTTCCTAAAGCTTACTGACCAAGATATCCATTACTCATACTTCTCCAGATGTCTCTAGCAAACCTGTTTACTTTCTAGATTTTCCTCCACCTTCCCTACCATTTCTTGATTCTCTTTTATCAGCACCACCCTTCACTCAGCTCATGGCAGCTTAAAATCCTGTTTCTCCCATTGCTGTCCCTGAGGTTGTGAGGTGGTACCTGTGAATGTCTATCTGCAAAGCTCCCTGATAGCAGTGCTTCCAAATCCTCTCTGCAACCCAGAATCTTGAAGGTTCTGCCACTGGCATGATAAGACTGCTGGCAGTCATTCTGATCACTATAACATTGCTTCCTCATAATCCCTTTAATATGGTACTGTTATTCTAGGTTTGAGGCACATGACAAAGGATAAAGACAGCTTTCAAGTGAGGACTTCTCAGGCCCTCCAGTAAAAATATTTTTATTTCCTACTCAAATATTTCAATAAAAATAATCACTCATCTTCTCAACCCTTTATACTATTCCTGATTTATACAAACAAAATCTGTATTATTCTGGAATTTCCTCTGCTTTAGAGAGAAGTAAAAACAAATGAAGGCCAGGCTCTGCCTATGGCTCTGGCATGATTCTTGGCTCTCACCAAAAAGCACAGCCACCTTTGAAATGTATGCCACATATTAGGTGTTGCTTTCAGACCTTTGCTTCACTCAGTCACACCACTCTGCCTCCATAGAATAGTCGAGAACCAGCTGTGGCAGAGAGGCCACAGTGCAGTGGCCAGCATGGTGGTGCAGCAACAGCACACAATCTGCTACCACACACCAAACGGGCAACTCCTTTTGGAAGAGAGAGATATCTCTCTGTTTACCTCCATAATGTTCCTCCTTTGTGATTCACAGTTTATGCACAGCTGCAAAGGACATTAGTGGGAGAGATCCAGATGATGAACTTTGCTTTGTTTTTATGACAGTGGAGTTTCCAGCTAAGTTTATTTAAGGTAATAATGTAGCTACTGATGAAGGCAACCTCATAGCCACTGCCATGTCAGTGCTACAGATGCAGTGAAAAGCTAGCACTCACAGAGATGGTGTTAAGCAAAGGTAAACTGGATTTCTGATGCATTCTGGTACAACCACTGTGCACCAGCTAATGCTTTTGCACACAGACACTCCCAGACAGATGGTTAATTTTACACTGGCTTGGTTATTTGTGCTGGTTGCCTTCCTCCCCCAAACCATTAAATAGTTGGTCCAAACGGGCTTGCATCTGCATTTCTTACGGGTCCTAGTTTCTGAAGCACATTATCCTACTATCCGTACTTAGAGATAGAGTAGGAAAGCCTGCTCCCTGCCCACACAAAGATCTGTTTAACTTAGTCTAGATCAGACTTTGGGTGCAAACCAGCGTGCATGCAGTGCAAATAAACCAACAAGGCTTGAATTTCTGCATGAGAGAGTGAATATGGCAAGACAATATTGAGTCAGTCATCAATCATCGAGTCAGTCATCAGCAAGTTTGCAGATGACACCAAGCTGGGGGCTGATGTGGCTGGGTTGGAGGGCAGAAGGGCTCTGCAGCGGGACCTTGACCACCTGGACAGATGGGCAGAGTCCAAGGGGATGGCGTTCAATGGCTCCAAGTGCCGAGTGCTGCACTTTGGCCACAACAACCCCATGCAGAGCTACAGGCTGGGGTCAGAGTAGCTGGAGAGCAGCCAGACAGAGAGGGATCTGGGGGTGCTGATGGATACCTGCCTGAACATGAGCCAGCAGTGTGCCCAGGTGGCCAAGAGAGCCAATGGCATCCTGGCCTGCATCAGGAATGGTGTGGCCAGCAGGAGCAGGGAGGTCATTCTGCCCCTGTACTCTGCACTGGTTAGACCACACCTCGAGTACTGTGTTCAGTTCTGGGCCCCCCGGTTTAGAAGGGACATTGAAATGCTTGAGCATGTCCAGAGAAGGGCAACGAGGCTGGTGAGAGGCCTCGAGCACAAGCCCTATGAGGAGAGGCTGAGGGAGCTGGTGTTGTTTAGCCTGGAGAAGAGAAGGCTCAGGGGTGACCTTATTGCTGTCTACAACTACCTGAGGGGTGGTTGTGGCCAGGGGGAGGTTGCTCTCTTCTCTCAGGTGGCCAGCACCAGAACAAGAGGACACAGCCTCAGGCTGCACCAGGGGAAGTTTAGGCTGGAGGTGAGGAGAAAGTTCTTCCCTGAGAGAGTCATTGGCTACTGGAATGGGCTGCCCAGGGAGGTGGTGGAGTCGCCGTCCCTGGAGCTGTTCAGGGCAGGATTGGACGTGGCACTTGGTGCCATGGTCTAGCCTTGAGCTCTGTGGTGAAGGGTTGGACTTGATGATCTATGAGGTCTCTTCCAACCCTGACGATACTATGATACTATGATATGATACAATTAAACAAATGTACCCCATTTTCTTTGCATTCTTTTGCCTAATGTTACAGCATAGAGGAAGCAGTTTCACAGGCAATCTAAAAGGAGCAACCCAGTCCAAGATCTCATTACAATGTAGACTTTAACTCAGGCTAATTTCCCAATGAAATCAGATTTCTTTTCCAGGCTGTGAAAATTTTGCTGAGCTCAGATTGCGATGGAGGAAGCAGTAGCTCTGTAAAAGGATAGATGCAAGTAGAGCACATCTGACTAATTGAAACAAATTCTCCAATTGAAGTGCATTTAGTTAGTATAGTTTGCATGCTGTTATTCTACATCCCACTTAAATTTCTCACATCAGCCTATTATGCTCCCAGTTCTGCTAGAGTAAATATTTTTGGTGGAACACATTTAGCTCCAAGTTATGATATCAGAAATCTCACCTATTTACACACAATTAACTTTCCCCTTTTCATGTTTACATTTGCACAGGGCAAAGTCCATACGTGGTCACCCAAGCTGCCAATGCCAATACATGCTTTCCCATACTTAAGCATTTCCAGCATGTCATAGAATCATAGAATGGTTTAGGTTGGAAGGGACCTCAAGGATCATCCAGCTCCAACCCCCTGCCACAGGCAGGGACACCTCCCACTAGAGCAGGTTGCTCAAGGCCTCATCCAGCCTGGCCTTGAATGCCTCCAGGGAGGAAGCATCCACAACCTCCCTGGGCAACCCCTTCCAGTGTCTCACCCCCCTCACTGTAAAGAGCTTCCTCCTAACATCCATGTCAATCTACCTTGAGCTATTGAAGTGTTTGCTTTTCATGTGTTCTAGTCTTCCCCTTCATCTTCAGAAATAAAAGCAAAGTGCTTAAAAGTTATTAAATAAACTCCCATGCTACGATAGGCCTTCTCCACTGCAGGCAACCCCCAATATTCCCTAGAATCATCGAGTGGTTTGGGATAGAAGGGACCTTTAAAGGCCATCTAGTCTAAGCAGTGAGCAAGGACATCTTCAGCTACACAGGTTGCTCAGAGCCCTGTCCAGCCTGACCTTGAATATTTCCAGGGCTGGGACACTGTGATGGTTTGGGAATTATCCGCCCCACACACACTGCTGAAATCACCCAGACTAGACTCAGACGACTGGGAGTTAAGTAACAAAGCTATATTTAGAGCTTAGTACAGTTTTCAAGCATATATATACCCAATTTTTACAGTTATATACAAGTTAAAAGTAATACAGAAGCACAAGTACAGAAACATCCAGAACAATCAGATTGCCAGTAGGGCTCCTGACCCAAACCTCCTCCCTGCCTCCCTTCTTTCCAGAAATAACTGGATCAACCCACATATATCTCATGTGACAGGACACGGGGGAATGGAGCAAAGCTGGAGGTGGGTAGGTTCAGGCTGGACGTGAGGAGAAAGTTGTTCATCATGAAAATGGTGAGAGCCTGGAATGGGTTGCCCAGGGAGGTGGTTGAGGCCCCATCCCTGGAGGTGTTTAAGGCCAGGCTGGATGGGGCTCTGGCTAGGCTGCTCTAGGGTAGGGCATCCCTGCCCATGGCAGGAGGGTTGGAACTGGATGATCCTTGTGGTCCCTTCCAACCATGACTGATTCTGTGATAAATCTGAAGGGATCTGAGGTGAGACATCAAAAAGATGACAAGGAATTTAGAAGAAAAAGGGTTAGGTGGGATTAAAGAGTTAAGGCAGAGGCAACCACACAGACTGCCAGAGAGAACAACTGAGAACTGAGAAGTGTGTGAGAAGTGAGCATCTTATCTATGTTTTGACTAGTTGTGTTTCTCAGCAGAAGACTGAGGGATATAGAGTACTGTTGTGGGTTTTTTTTCCCTTTCTTCTCACAGCTAAGGATTTAATTTCTCTCAGTAGAATATTCCAATTAGCCTGAAACCAGCACAGGCATCTACCACCTCTCTGAGCAACTTATTTTCACATGAAGCACTGGAATTTGTGGAAAATTGCTTCCTTATGTCTTGTCTGGGGTTCAAATTTAAATTCCCAGCGACTCAAATAATTTTGATAGAACCAATGACAATTAATTTAAAGTGCCCTTCCCTCTCCCCCACCTCCTTCCCCAGAGAAAGGAATTCAGAAGTAGAGAGGAAAGGTCAGCACACCCCAAATAAAAATCAATCTCACTCGATTTGGAAGTAAAAAAAAAAGGAAAAGTTTAACAATAATTTAAAAGGGTATCAAAGGTAGGGAGATCACAGAGGTGTAGGGAAGGAAGAATAACAAAATACAAAAGATATAAATACAACCTGAGTTTGTGATGGTGGTGACCACGTGTGTGGAGATATGCAGGGGTGCAGAGAGAGCTGCAGTGGGGTCCAGAGAGCTGCGGAGTGGTCGAGAGAGAGCAACAGGAAGTCCCCCTGGTTTTATGGGACTCGAAGGGGAGAGTGGGCTAACCATCACCTGGTGGTGTCCAGACCCACCGCTGGGAAGGGGTCAGGACCACCTGGGGTCAAGTGTCAAGTTCTGGGACACTCCTCCGGGGGTGTTAACCATATACATGTCTTGTCTAGAATCTACCCTCTTTAAAACCATTACCCCTCGTCCTATCACAGTCAGGATCACAATTAGCACAAGAGAGAAGTTATCCAGGGCCCTGGGCAGCTGAGGCTTGAATATTTGCCAGTGAAGAGTCCACCACCTCTGAGCAAGTTGTTAAAAAAAAAAAACCTGTATCTGCTCCTAAGGCAGAGAATATTCTGGTTTCCAGACAGAAGGTCCTGTGACGCAGCTTGTGTCCATTGCTTCTAGCCCTCTGTCACTATGCACCCTGAATGTACACAGCATCCATGGAAAGGATGTCCCTTCCCCCCGTGCCTTTGAAGTGCTGGGAGGTTACAGTTAGATCCCTCTGAGCCTTGGCTTCCCCAGTTTTTCAGAGTGCACAGGTCAATAACTAGACAAAAGTGCTAAGAGCGGAATAGTTGCATCCTTTGACCTGCTGGGTGCTGAAGCAGAAGAAAGGCATCACTATGCCATGGTCTAGCCTTGAGCTCTGTGGTAACAGGTTGGACTTGATGATCTATGAGGTCTCTTCCAACCTTGGTGATACTGTGATACCATCACGACTTCTGGGTTTTTTTAAACCCCACAAATGGGTGAAGTGGCCCTCAGAGCAAACACTACATCAAGCAGAATCAGAGCCCGAGGATCCAGCCAGGTGCTTAGGAAATCCCTCCAGTGTCTACAAATGCTGGGATGGAGCAGAAAGAGCGAGACACTACATCATCTGCCACTCTTCAAACATTCAATACTGATCTCACAGAGAGAGACAAGACCCTCGAGCTTTGCTGTAATTCAGAATAGCAACTTTGTGTTCACATCTTGGTTCACAGCTGAAGCCATAGCAAGGAGGAAACTTCGCAGCCTGCAGGGCTTTCTGCTTTTTTTTTCTCCCCTCAAAGAAGTAAATGTTTTAGTGCTTCATGACCAGGTGCCAAATAAGCTGTGCTTGAGGAGCTAGTTATGCTCCCAGAATGTATCTCATACATATCAGTGCAAGCTAATTGTGCTAGCACAACAGTGGTCCTGCTATTTCAGGCTCCTTTCCCAGAAATGACATTGATGAGAGAACAGAGTGTCTGCTCAGCAGGTTTGCTCATGATACAGCTGGCTGATACAGCTGAAGGCTGTGTGGCCATCCAGCGAGACCTGGACAGACTGGAGAGCTGGGCACAGAGGAACCTAATGAGGTTTGACAAGGACAAGTGCAGAGTCCTGCTCCTGGGGAGGAATAATAAACTGCAGCAGTACAGGTTGGGAGGTGATCTGCTGGAGAGCAGCCCTGTAGAGAGGGACCTAAGAGTGCTGGTGGACAACACCAGTTACCCATGGCACAGCAATGTGCCCCTGTGGCCAAGAGGGCCAGTGGGATCCTGGGGTGTATTAAGAAGAATGTCTCCAGCAGATTGAGGGAGGTTCTTCTCCGCCTCTACTCTGCCTTGGTGAGACCACATCTTGAGAAGTGTGTTCAGTTGTGGGCTCCCCAGATTAAGAGGGACAGGGACCTGCTGGAGAGAGTCCAACAGAGGGCTAGAAGGGTGATTAGGCAACTGGAACATGTGCCTTATGAGGAGAGGCTGAGTGACCTGGGGCTGTTTAGTCTTGGATAAGACTGAGAAGGGATTTATCAAATGTTGATAAATACCTGAGGGCTGGATGTCAGGAAGGGAGGGACAGGCTCTGCTCACTGCTCCCTGTGACAGAGTAAGGAGCAATGGATATAAGCTGCAGCACAGGAAGTTCCACCTCAACACAAGGGGGAACTTCGTTACTGAAAGGCTCACAGAGCACTGAAACAGGATCCCCAGAGAGGTTATGGAGTCTCCTCTGGAGACTTTCTAGGCCTGTCTGGACGTCTTCCTCTGTGACCTGAGCTAGGTTGTATGGTCCCACTCTGGCAGAGGGTTTGGACTCTATGATCTCTCTGGGTCCCTTCCAACCCCTAACATCCTGTGACCCTGTGAAACATCACATGCAGCAGCTCCTCTTGCAACAGTTTTCAGCTAACTCAGCATTTCTATACAACATTAGATACTACTCCTACATGCCTGAAAGTTTCAGAAGCAACATATTTTCAGAAGCCTGGAGAAGAGGAGGCTCAGGGCAGACCTTATTGCTGTCTACAACTACCTGAGGGGTGGTTGTAGCCAGGAGGAGGTTGCTCTCTTCTCTCAGGCAGCCAGCACCAGAACAAGAGGACACAGCCTCAAGCTGCACCAGGGGAAATTTAGGCTTGAGGTGAGGAGAAAGTTCTTCCCTGAGAGAGTCATTGGCTACTGGAATGGGCTGCCCAGGGAGGTGGTGGAGTCGCCGTCCCTGGAGCTGTTCAAGGCAAGATTGGACGTGGCACTTGGTGCCATGGTCTAGCCTTGAGCTCTGTGGTAAGGGGTTGGACTTGATGATCTGTGCGGTCTCTTCCAACCTTGGTGATACTGTGTGAACATATAATTAATGCAAAATGGTAGTTATTGCTTCCACACCTTTCAAATTTAAGGAAAAATATTACCTGCTCATTTAAGTAGAATGGATACCTACGTTCTTATAGCACTGCTGAAGACCTGCTCTGATGAAGGAGGTCTCCAGGTGAAGAAAGCAATCCTTCACCTCCCGCCTGCACTAGCAGGAAAGACTAAAACTTGAGGGGGAAAGGCTGAAACTTGAGGGCTTCGGCATTACTTGGTTACTTTCATCGAAGGGAGCAGGATTTTGCACAACAGCCGCCGAGTACATTCCTCAGATTCTTTTCTTCTGTGCTTTGTAAGTCAGGGTTGGAAGTCACTGCTGAAAGCACAGGAAGTTAAAAATCACCGCTTTCAGCCTGCAGCCACCTCAGGGTACTTCAGGTCCGGGCCAGTTTATCACAGAAGAATGGAGCACCTTTTATAGCCCCACAGCAAAACAATTTACAGAATAATGACTTAATGCCCTCACCATGTCCTCAGTCGACACTGCCCAGTCCCTAACTCCTCCTGACCATTCAAGGGAGTACAAGTTGTGCCCCTGGTAATAAAAGACTCCAGCTGTCAGAGGCCAAGTACTCCTCTGGTGCCCTCTGAAAGCATGTGTTTTTAAGAACAGCACGGTGCCTCTCGGCCGCTGAAATTAAACAAAGCTTTGCCATCGACTTTAAACGGAGAAGGATTAAGAAAGACATTTTACAGCGCTCTCCTCCCTACTTGCAAGAACTTTAAAACTCCCAGGGGAATTGTGCTAGTTTGAAGCTAGCTGGGAAATTTTAGTGAGAAGAATTAGATTACAGGCTGTGAAAAGGAAACAATGGTGATGTCTACTTCACTCAGAGGCTTGCTGAGATGTATAAAAACAAGAACACCTAGATAATACAGTGGCCTTCTCTGGCTCTGGCTGCCTGCACGTCCTTCCCTAACCTGCTGTCTAACTAATCTGTCTGCT
This sequence comes from Tricholaema leucomelas, assembly GCA_013400475.1. Classification (NCBI taxonomy): domain Eukaryota; kingdom Metazoa; phylum Chordata; class Aves; order Piciformes; family Lybiidae; genus Tricholaema lacrymosa; species Tricholaema leucomelas. The sequence goes on along the minus strand of WAAF01009838.1, from coordinate 102,496 downwards.
TCCTAACCCCCTGGCCGACTCTCCAAACTCATCTTGAGCATAAGGCAAAGTCTGGGATAAGGTAGAGGGGTGGAAAGGAGGTGGAAGGGCAGCTGGGAACCCCCTGGGGACTCTGGTTTTTGGGAGGGGTGTTGTGTTTCTGCATTACCTTTTTAACTCGTATATTTCTGTACATAGCTGTACATCACAGTATCACCAAGGTTGGAAGAGACCTCACAGATCACCAAGTCCAACCCCTTACCACAGAGCTCAAGGCTAGACCATGGCACCAACTGCCACGTCCAATCCTGCCTTGAACAGCTACAGGGACGGCGACTCCACCACCTCCCTGGGCAGCCCATTCCAGTGTCCAATGACTCTCTCAGTGAAGAATTTTCTCCTCACCTCGAGCCTAAACTTCCCCCGGCGCAGCCTGAGGCTGTGTCCTCTCGTTCTGGCGCTGGCCACCTGAGAGAAGAGAGCAACCTCCCCCTGGCCACAACCACCCCTCAGGTAGTTGTAGACAGCAATAAGGTCACCCCTGAGCCTCCTCTTCTCCAGGCTAAACAATCCCAGCTCCCTCAGCCTCTCCTCGTAGGGCTGTGCTCGAGGCCTCTCACCAGCCTCGTTGCCCTTCTCTGGACACGTTCAAGCATCTCAATGTCCTTCTTAAATTGAGGGGCCCAGAACTGGACACAGTACTCAAGGTGTGGTCTAACCAGTGCAGAGTACTATAGATTGTAAATACCTGCTTGTATATTGTGCTAAGCTGTAAATATAAAGCTTCATTCTAATTTCCAGCTCAGCTGAGTTTATTCTGGGTGATTCTTTAGTTCTAGGTGAACCCTACTCACAGGAGTAGGGAGTTAGGTAACACCCAAACCATTGCAGGAATTTAAATGGAAATCTAGTCGGCCAGAACAACTTTGTCCTGCATTGCTTCAGTGTGAAACCTCAGCTGATTCAAGTGTTTTATAGTAACTGTGATCCACATGAAAGGCATTTTAAAATGTTTACCTTACATTAAATATTTAACCATACCGGAAATGAAAAATAGTTAAAGTGTTTACTAACATATTCTGAAGAGATTAAATCCTGTTTAAATCCAGTACCACAGGCTGCACAGCAACATGTTGGTCAGTGCCCGTGATTCAATCCCCGCTTCAAGTGTAACAAAGTTCAAACGACACTCACCCAGCACCTCAGTCTTAAACCCTAAGAGTAACATTGAGTCACAGAAAAAAAGCCACTGTCCACTTCTTGCTGAAAGCCAGCTCCTGTCTGAAGAGCTTCAAATATCACTCTCACGTTATAGAAGCCCCTAACCGAAAAAGGTTCTGGCCAGCCTGATCTAGGGTAGGGTGTTCCTGCCCACGGCAGCGGGGCTGGAACTGGATGATCCTTGTGGTTCCTTCCAACCTTGACTGATTGTATGATCCTAGGTGGCACCAAGTGCTAAATGTGAAAAGCCAACCACAGGGCAGAACTGAGCTTCACATTAAATAAGGCCAGGAAGCCAAAGACAGGATTCCTCATTTCTCTCCTTGAGTCAGGCACCATCCTCCCAGAGCTTTCCAAACTGACATTATGGTCTGCCACATTTTTTTCCTGTTTTTGTTGTTGTTTTTTTTCCAATTGCATATTTTTATAAGCCTGTTGTTATTAAATATTTAAATATTGGTTTTAATTATCCCATTGAGTATTTCCTTCGGATTTTCTTGTAGCTACTTAAAAGACCGAACCTAAAAAAAAGGGAGGGAGGGGAATGCAGAAAACTAGAAAACTTTATTTTTGCATCCATTTTGAAGGTACTCAGTCCAAAAGTAAAGATTAAAGAATTTGAGGTTTTGTCCAAGCTAGTTTTTAATGAAAATGTTACAAGAAATTGAGGGGACTGCTAAAGGTCAGCATGCTGTAACTAAATTCCAGTCTGTTAAGTTACTGCTGTATTATGCTTCCAAGTAAATCTGTATTCAACATCTGCTTTCTTTACAGGAGATCATTATGAACAGGCAGGCTGAGTTACAGCCTCATTCTGCCATTTTCTCAGGTTTTGAAAAGACAAATCTGTTCCTCCCTAGACACAGAACTAGAATCAAACCTGGCCTTGTTGGACTTGTTCACTACTGTGATGTTTTCAAGTTGCTTTGGAGTCAGACATTACTCAAAAATCAGCATTAGCTAGGAAAACAGGAAGGTGAGCTGGAGGCAGGCTGATTCTGCTTCTCGTCACTTACACTCGCTGCTGTTCAGGCTAAGTTCTTACCAAGTCAGAGCAGATTTCTGTCTATGATATAGCTGACAAAAAAACTTCCCCAAAAAGACTGGTGACCAATAGTCACATTAGGAATTAGTGTGGAACTCAATATCCTGCTGCTTCTGAAGAACTCAGTACTCCAAAAAAACAAATCAAATCAACACACAACAAAATGAAAACATAAACCCCAAACATTTACACATCACAAAGAGGTCTGCAATTGCTTAAAGTTACACAAAGCAACTGTTGCTCCCTAGCAAGTTCTCAAACAAGTATTTTCTAGCAGCATCACTTTGTTTTTCAGAGATCAACACATGAAATATGGAGACATCTGAATATTTCAAGGTCAATATGGTTGTGGATACAAAACCGCATCCAGTTCTGTGTTTTCTCTTGACATGTCCTGGAACAACTAGACCAGAAGCACCACATATTTCTCCCACTACTGCTATTATTTCCACCTTCCTTCCACCCTTCTCCCATCATTTCAATCCCTCCTCTAATCCTGACACAAATATGAGGTAAAGACTAAGGCAAAAAATGGCCTTTGCTGGCTGTAGTGAAAATATTTAAGGTTATGACCCAAATAGTCAATGCCACAGGCAGAGATAAATGCTTTTATGAGCAGGAATCCCAAAACTTTAGAAAAGAAAAAAGAGCATGACTCTGTCCTGAATGACAAAGTGCTTGCAAATTTGGGGCAACACCCTACCTTTGGCCTACTGTGCCACCCTAGGCTTAAGAAAGTAACATCATCATAGCCTGGGCAAAGGGCTATGGGATCATTGCTGCCTAAAACTACCTGAAGGGAGGCTGTAGCCAGGTGGGGGTTGGTCTCTTCTGCCAGGCAACCAGCAACAGAACAAGGGGACACAGTCTCAAGTTGTGCCAGGGGAGGTATAAGCTGGATGTTAGGAGGAAGTTCTTCCCAGTGAGAGAGAATTGCCATTGGAATGGGCTGCCCAGGGAGGAGGATGAGTTGCTGTCCCTGGAGGTGTTCAAGAAAAGCCTGGATGAGGCCCTTAGTGCCATGGTCTAGGTGACTGGATAAGGCTGAGTGCTAGGTTGGACTGGATGATCTTGGAGGTCTCTTCCAACCTGGTTGATTTTATGATTGATTCAAATTCACTATTGAAGACTTTTAAAGACTGATGAAATTACACAATGCATTAACAGTAAAACCAAAGAAATAAAGAGGAACATCCAAACACACTATCATGACCAGTTTTCAAAGGACCGCATTTCTCTTTTCCTTTTCCACTTCCTGAGCATCATGTTGCCACAGTACAGTCAATTTTAAAATGAAACTTAAACCTGGGGCTAATATAGGGAAAAGTTCTGCTTAATGTGAGTGTGTGTATTGCTTGTTTTGCTTTTGAATTATTTGTGACCTTTAAAAAAGAAGTCTATACCTCAATTTACCCACATATAGGATATTTAACCCCTCAAACAGCTATGAAGTTTATATCCAAGAATGCTTTCTGTAATAGATCTCGAGCTGTGCAGTTGAGTTATTGACACTTTGAACCCACATCACTGATCCCACAGTATTTTAAGAAAAAAAGAGGTAAAGACAAATTGTAGTATAGAATAGAGGGTGAACTGTAAAAACAACAACCAACAACAATATTGGTGCAGCTTCATTTGACAGATGAAGAGGATACAAAGCAGAAATGAGGAAAGGACAGGGAGGAGGAAGGAAGAAGAAAGAGTGCTTCAAAGAGCAGTGAGATAAAGGGTTACTCAGAACTGCACATGCCTACCAGAATGAGGCTTGGTTTATTTTCCGGTGACAAGGATTATCCAAGATTAGTTGAGCAGAGACTGCAAACTCAGCAACAACTGCCCTATTTCAGTAAGCAGCTGTTGAATTAGAGATTATTCTACCTAAAGGTGACTATAGTTCCCAGACTACACATACTGAATGGATGTAAAGCAGCCTTTCTGGTGGTCTGCAACTTCCTCTTAAATTTGCATTGTTTTCTACAGTACCTTGCTTTGTTTCTCCCTACAATGGAAAGGAGAGTTAAACCACCTCCTCCTAAATGAGACTGCAATTTTCAATGTTAGTTTCAAGGCTAAATGCAAAGAAAAGTGATACCATTTCACTGCTTCCAGGCAGAAAGACAAGTGGGACATGCCATTATGAGGCTGTAAATAAAAGTGCCTCTCATAGCTGTTTCTAATCTCAGTTATGAGGTTGCTTGCAGTAGCACATCTCAAGCAGATGAAAAATGCAAGCTAAAGATATTAACTTTAGTTATTTTTACTTTAGAATGTGTAGACAAGACAGTGCCATAATATACAGAAACAAGGACTTTCAGAAGCAAACAAGCCCTTTGGACAGGATGGTTACTGCTCCCATTTGCTGGCAGGCCCCCTATTCAAATCCTGGGTCAGCAATAAGAGCCACTGACATTGCACTGACCATATAAGCTCCTTCTGAAATGAGTATTGACACATGGAGATTGCTAACAGACAGTTACAGTATCAACAGTGAAAGCAAAGCTTTGATGAACAGAAAGCATGACCCATCCATTGGGTTCAACTGAGTCAGAGCCTGGAGCAGGTTGGGAAGGCAGGATGCAGAAGCACAGCATTAGGCCTGCTGTTCAGAGAAAGTGAAGAGTAATGCCACTGAAAGGACCTCAATTCTCTCACATTATGGCAGAGAAGTTAAAATGCATGACCTTTGAAGATAAATCCATCTGGAGACTTGTCATTTTCACACAGATGAAACAATTACAAGCAATAGCCCTTCCCTTTATCCCTCAAGGAAGTTTCAAGCTTAGTTAGCAACATCAATTACTTCTATGGCAACAGACTGCAATATAAACACAGGATTATAACCTTCAACAAAGGCTCAAGGAAAGGAAGAAACAGGACTTAAAGAGGGAAATGCCTCCTTTGAGAGCTAAAAGAAAAAAAACAGAGAGAGTTGCTAATTTTCTTTAAAATTGTATTTCTTCTTGGTCACAAAAGGACTCCTAAGAACATTATGGCTGTCTGGCAAATCTTTGATTTCAAAAGAGGGAAAAAAAGACAAAAGCTTCTGGCTTTGAGTTTTTGGTGAGAGTTTGTTGTTTGTTCCCCCCCTCCCATCCCTGCAGGTATAATGGAGTCCTAATTTGGAACTGACACTTGGTAGAGGACATGATGGGGTGTCTTGTCTGGAGTGCTTTGCAGTTCACAAAATGAAGTCTATGCTAGAAAGCATCTGCTTTTATTCTACAAGTATTGCTTTAGAGGCAGAATTTCAAACACACACATACATTTAAAATTCCCACATACACCTGCCTACTCTAAATGGAGCTGAGCAGGTAATTCCAGTTTTGTCAAACCCAACCTGATGTTTAAGTGAAAGCACCGACAATAGCTTTTAAAGTCTGCTTTGCTGTGATCCAAGCCACCATCCCCTATCACCTGTGACACTATTCACACTCCTTCCAAATGTGATCAAGCCCTGCTAATATAAATAGCAGCCAATCCTTTGCTGATAGTCCCAGTGTAAATAACTGCACAAAGCACCACATAGTGCAAGTATTTCCTCTCCTATTTTTTTCCCTTCCATTTTCACAGACAGGATCAGTAAGAGAGGAAACCAAGAAACCAGCTGTCCCAGAGGGCACCCAAGGGGCCACCTCCATTGCAGCCTGGCTGGAGAGCACCTAAGAGGCCATTTCATGAGAGCTAACTCCAAACACAGCAGCTAAGTATGCATGGCAGCACGAGCAAAACACAGAGCCAGGGCTCAATTACTATTTGGGCAAATTCATTTTGAGCCTGTTTGGGTGTGCCTGCGTGAGCCGCAGTTACTCCTTTGGATTGCCCTAGAGCAGCCATTTCCCAGGAACATCTGTCTCCTTGGGTTCCAGCCAAAGGAAGAAAGATTGCTTTAGGTTTTTTGTTGTGTTTTTTAATCACCACCCTTACTTACCACGAACACATGCTTCTACATGAGATGGAGAAAGCAAGAAAGAGAAAGCCCAGCCTGTGCACAGATAAGGAACAGGTCTGAGGCGTGACCCAATTCGCAAAAGGATCTGACAATAGGCAGGTGTGTGGGAAGTTCCCAGCATGTGACACAAGCCAGGCCATGACAAAATCTTTCGAATTTCATAGCTAATCTGGGGCATGATGAGAGAGTTAGGGTCATTTATCCTGGGCCATAAGCAGTAAGGTCAAGAAAACTCTTCATTTGTGGACAGAGGAGGGAGATGCACAGCTCGCTAAAGAGAAATACCAGAACATCTGATGCTGGGGAGAGATCTGACCAGTCACCAGACGATTTGTCAGGAAGCCAGTAACAATGTTAGCAACAAAATAACTGGGCAATATTGCCTGGCATTAAATTAAAAAAAACAACATTAAACATCTTCTGAAGCTTAAAGTAACTACCTGTTCTCAAACCAGGGAAGGATTTGAAAGGAGCACAGAGTGTAGACAGACCTGAAGGCAGGAAGTCCTCTGCATCCTTCAGCATCTTTTGCCAAGAGTGATGCTGTGCCTCATTGTTTACTGGTAGTATCCCAGGCCTTGGAGTAGCATTTTCCTTTTAAGAAGTCTCAGGTAAGTTTGCTCCCCAAGCAGAAGAGGTGCCTGTTAGAAGACAGGTGCAAAAGCCCTGCACAATCTCACCCGCAAGTCACCTGCTGTGCTGGCAAAGCTGCATGCAGGGAGGGAGATGCAGTGACAATAAAGAGAGCAAGCAGAGCAGACTAACAGAGACCAGAGTTGTTCTAGAGTTAGCAGTGACAATTCCCTGCACGCCTGGAGTTGCTCTCACCACTTGTAGAACTTAAAAAATTAATGTACTGCTCTGCACATAAATAATTCACTCTGGGACTGATTTACTGTACGACTGTCAACAGGTCTACAGTGCTTACAAGCTTTCCCCTATTAAAACAATTCCAGCTGACAGTAAGGAAGGACATAAGAAAGGATGACTGTTTTCCAATCTTTTTCCAAAGAAGTGGAAGCTGCCATAATATTTAACCTTTCCTCTACTCTTCCACCAACATGCACCCCACCCCACCCTGCCATTTGTTCCCACACCCCAGATATGAAAGCAGATAAGGAGGTCCCTGGCTTGCTGCTTCCTGTTGGTGAGTCATGGCCCTGAGTCAGCCTTTGTGTTCTAGGGAACCTGGAAGGCTTTGAAGCCTGCTGTTGATTTTGGCAAAACAGCCTCTTTTTGCTTTGAGAGTAAAACAATTTACACACAAAATTTTGGTCTGAAAATAGCCACTGAGATGAAAACAGCAAGAGAATGACCAAAGATTGCACTGGAGCGACTCTTGCACTGGAGTCCCTGCACAGCAGAAGTAGAATCTCGATGTCCTGGGACACACTTGAATTGAAGTGAATGAGCCACAAGATATCCACTTAAGCCCTAAGGATTTAGGAAGAATATTCTCACAGTTCCTGTCTGTCTCCATTTTCTGAACAAAAGCTGTCACTGTTTATTACGTTATTACAGCCACCTCTAGGTGGTCACCTTTTCAGTGACAACAGAGAAAGGTGTCATCACTTGTTGGTCACAGCTTGCATCCTATAGCTGGGTGAGTTGAAGTTAAATTATACAAATTTCAGTCCTGCCAACAGTAAGTCAATCTCTGCCTGCTTTCCCTGGCACATTCTTTCTAGAAAAGCCAGGCTACTCTAAGTGCTCAGACATTAAAGAGCTTAGCACCAGGAGATCCAGACAGAAGTGTCTTTTCATGAAAACAAGTTTGTCCCATCTCAGTCAAGACATGCCAGTAATGAGGGAAACTCTGGTGCTGGAATGTGTCCAGAGAAGGGCAACAAGGCTGGTGAAGGGCCTGGAACACAAACCCTGTGAGGAGAGGCTGAGGGAGCTGGGGTTGTTTAGCCTGGAGAAGAGGAGGCTCGGGGGGAACCTCATTGCTGTCTACAACTACCTGAGGGGAGGTTGTAGCCAAGTGGGGGTTGGTCTCTTCTCCCAGACAACCAGAAACAGAACAAGGGGACACAGCCTCAAGTTGTGCCAGGGGAGGTCTAGGCTGGATGTTAGGAGGAAGTTCTTGACAGAGAGAGTGATTTGCCACTGGAATGGGCTGCCCAGGGACGTGGTGGAGTCACCATCCCTGGAGGTGTTCAGGAAAAGACTGGATGAGGCATTTAGTGCCGTGGTCTAGTTGACTGGATAGGGCTGGGTGCTAGGTTGGACTGGATGATCTTGGAGGTCTCTTCCAACCTGGTTGATTCTATTGTATTCTAAATTCACCTGTTGGGAGCCCATGTATGCCTCTGCCTAGTCCTTTTCTGTCTATACAGATCAGTACTTTGTATTTATATAGGAAAAAAAAACACCCACCTCATTCTTGGCAGAGAGAAGCTACCATATTTTTATTAACACGTTTAAACATTACATCAGCTGCTCATCTCAAACATTCATCTGCATCATCCATTTTTGTGCCTACTTCTGTATCTGTTTTACAAGACCTTTAATTAAATTAATTATGCTTTGCTATATGCATTTCACTTTCCTTTTGCAATCGCATTTGAGACACCTTTTGATCTCCTATTGCAATTCCAAACTACACTCCTTCCCTCATGCCTGTTTGGTAAACACCTTTGCTCGAGCCAGATTCATTAGCATTTTAATTATTTTCTCACTCCCAGACTTCTCTGCTATCCATTCTTCCCACAGTATGGCAAATTAGGACATTTCCAGATTAGCTTTAAGACTTTTTAGTGAATTTAGGGCTTAAAGTGTGACACCAGAAAGCAAGCAGAAGAAGGTGTGTCCAAAAATACAGTTAGTCTCTACATTACTTTTCAGACTGTAACTATTGTTCAAGATGTTTCACAGAAATGGGGTTCATTATTCTTTAGTAAGGGTTCTGCATGATAAAGCAAAGAAATGTAAAAGATGCCAAAGCACATGAAAAAGCAATTAAAATATCAGTGGTGCTGGTTGGGTTGTTTTACATTTGGTCGTGAGTTTTTAAGAGAGACAACAGAAATTGAACTCTCAGATCAAACTGGAGAGAAAATACAGAATTGTATTTAGAGAGAGAGAATACAGTGATAGACATTACAAAGCAATTACCATGGCAAACTCCCTTGAAGTTTTCCCCACCCCAAAAAACCTAAATCTACATTCCCCAGTGCTCCAATCCTCCCTCCCACCCCAATTGCCTCTGCCGTCCAAGAGTCCTACTGCTTACATGTTCCTGATAAAGTGGCTCCCACCACACACCCAGGGCAGGAGGAGGAGGAAAGGAGAACGAACTGACCTTGTGAGTCTATAAAGAGACAGCAGAATTATGGGATTGAATAACAATCTTCTAGCCCCTAGAAAATTTTTTTAACCCTACAGCCTCAACCTGGGACACATTTGCCTGAATGAGTGTTGATAAAGTGAAATCCTCATGGGCTAAAACTTCACAATGATTTTAACCTTGCTTTTTGACTCAGTAGTCTTCTCCCTGTAAGTCTTCTAAATTAGGGGTCAGTCCTGGGACCAGTCTTGTTCAACATCTTTGTTGGTGACATGGACAGTGGCATTGAGTGCACCCTCAACACCAAGCTGTGTGGTGCAGCAGACACGCTGGAGGGCAGGGATGCCATCCAGAGGGACCTGGACAGGCTGGAGAGGTGGGCACAAGCCAACCTCATGAGGTTCAACAAGGCCAAGTGCAGCATCCTGCATCTGGGTCGAGGCAATCCCAAGCACAAATCCAGGCTGGGCAGTGATTGGCTGGAGAGCAGCCCTGAGGAGAGGCACTTGGGGGTGCTGGTGGAGGAGAAGCTCAACATGAGCCAGCAGTGTGCACTTGTAGCCCAGAGGGCCAACCAGGGCCTGGGCTGCATCAGAAGTGTGGCCAGCAGGTCAAAGGAGGCAATTCTCCCCCTCTACTCTGATCTGGTGAGACCCCACCTGGAATACTGTGTCCAGTTCTGGAGCCACCATTACAAGAAGGATGTGTATGTGCTGGAGTGTGTCCAGAGAAGGGCCACGCTGGAGCACCTCTCCTAAGAGGACAGACTGAAAGAGTCGGGGCTGTTCACTCTGGAGAAGGGGAAGCTCCAAGGTGACCTTCTTGTGGCCTTCCAGTATCTGAAGGGGGCTTACAAAAAAGCTAGAGGGAGACTTCCTAGGTTATCAGGTAGTGATAGGACTAGGAAGAATGGAGCAAAGCTGGAGGTGGGAAGATTCAGACTGGACATGAGGAGGAAGTTCTTTGCCATGAGAGTGGTGAGAGCCTGGAATGGGTTGCCCAGAAAGGTGGTTGAGGCCCTGGGTGAGGCTCTGGCCAGCCTAGTCTAGGGTAGGGTGTCCCTGCCCATGGCAGGGGGGTTGGAACTAGATGATCCTTGTGGTCCCTTCCAACCCTGACTGATTCTATGATTCTATAAATAGATCCTTTTAAAATATTTTTTTAAAAGTTCTACAGAGAACTTCTATTTTTTTTTTCCAATTACAAATGTTTCTAACTTTCACAGGTGTCTACTTTTTTAAATAAAGTTACCAAAACTAAATGTTTCAGCTAACCAGAGATGTCCCTCCCTCAAGTCTGGTCAGCCAATCTAAGTTGAAATAAAAAACAAACAACAACAAAACACTAGACAAAACAAACCCACAAAATGACAAAAAAACCAAAACCCAACAACCCCCCAACAGATTGACAATTTATTTGGCTCTGCACACAAACAACTGCCACAATTTACCATGCATCAGATCCTAAAAGTTCAGGTACATATTTCTTAGTCTCCTTTAGTCACATACAAAAACCCCACCAAATTAGCTTCACTCATCTGTTCGTCTTTAGACAGCATTGATTTTGTGACTGATGAAGTGAGAGCACAAATGCAATCAGTAATGTGGGTCAGTGTGATGGTTTGGGTGTCACCTGCCCACCCCCCACTTTGGAAAATCACCCAGACTAGACTCAGGATCTGGAAATTGAATGAATATTTATATTTACAGCTTAGCACAATATTCAAGCAGATATTTACAATATATACAGCTACAGCCAGAAATAGACAAGTTAAAAGGTAATAAAGAAAGACAACAACTCTCCCAGAAACCTGAGTCCTCAGGAGGGGCTCCCAAGCACCCTTCCACCTTCCTCCCACCCCTCTACATTACCCAAGATTTTGCTTTATGCTCAAGGTATCTTGGAGAGTCGGCTGGGGGGTTAGGAAGCAGATGGATTAGTCACACAGAAGGCAGCTTAGGTTAGAAAGAGAGAGAGGTGCAGCCCACAAAGCTCAGAGTGCAACTCTGTTATCTATATTTATGTTCTTGTTCTTATGCATCTCAGCAAGCCCATGAGTGAAGTAGACATCACTGTTGTTTTCTTTTCACAGCCTGTAATCTAATTCTTCTCACCAAAACATTCTAGCTAGGCTCAAACTAGCACAGTCAGCTATCAAGTGATTATTTGTCTGATCCCTTCTTTATATCACAGTATCACCAAGATAGATCATAGATCATCAAGTCCAAGCCGTTACCACAGAGCTCAAGGCTAGACCATGGCACCAACTGCCACGTCCAATCCATCCTTGAACAGCTCCAGGNCCCTGAGCCTCCTCTTCTCCGGCTAAACAATCCCAGCTCACTCAGCCTCTCCTCATAGGGCTTGTGCTCGAGGCCTCTCACCAGCCTCGCCGCCCTTCTCTGGACACGTTCAAGCATCTCAAAGTCCCTCTTAAACCGGGGGGCCCAGAACTGGACACAGTACTCAAGGTGTGGTCTAACCAGTGCAGAGTACAGGGGCAGAATGACCTCCCTGCTCCTGCTGGCCACACCATTCCTGATGCAGGCCAGGATGCCATCACTAGATGTATAGCAGCATCATTAAGCTATAACTCGAAAAAGAAATCCAGTAACACTAACGACCATCCTGCAAAAAAAAAAAAGCAATCTCAAAGCTAGTAATTTAGCTTTTATCTTATTTAAGGTGAAGTGTATGCAGGGACATTCAGACAAAAACACATTTGCAATACTTCTAGGCTTTGTTTTTGTTGACAAAAGGACATGTTTCACCATTAGGAGAAACAAATGGGTGTTAAACCTGTAGGTTTCCTATAAAAGAGTGGAGAGTGAACTCCTGGTTTTCATATCTGGCAAAATCAAGGCTACAGAAGTTAAAGGTCAGACCTACTGATGGCATCTGAAAAGCTTTCCATGCTTTTACTTCTCTTTGGATTTAATAAACAAAGTTTGTATGTAACATTCTTCTCAAGGAGGGTAGAAGCAACAGCACTTTACACCTTCAGCTCATTAGAAACTGCTCATTTGTGGACAAATTCACTTAGAATGATGCTGCTTTAGCTGAATTCACTTTTATACAGAACACAGGCTGCTTATACTTGGATTCATGAAAATTAACTTGGGAATGCTGGCTAAGCTGTCAGTCCGCAGCTTGGATGGTAACACTCTATGCTGGGTTAGGAACTGGCTGGAGGGCCGGACCCAGAGAGTGGTGGTGAATGGTGCCACATCCAGCTGGTGGCCAGTCACTAGTGGTGTCCCTCAGGGATCAGTGCTGGGCCCCATCCTCTTTAACATCTTCATAGATGATCTGGATGAGGGCATCGAGTCAGTCATCAGCAAGTTTGCAGATGACACCAAGCTGGGGGCAGATGTGGCTGGGCTGGAGGGCAGAAGGGCTCTGCAGCGGGACCTTGACCGCCTGGACAGATGGGCAGAGTCCAAGGGGATGGCATTCAATGGCTCCAAGTGCCAGGGGCTGCACTTTGGCCACAACAACCCCATGCAGAGATACAGGCTGGGGTCGGAGTGGCTGGAGAGCAGCCAGACAGAGAGGGATCTGGGGGTGCTGATTGATACCCGCCTGAACATGAGCCAGCAGTGTGCCCAGGTGGCCAAGAGAGCCAATGGCATCCTGGCCTGCATCAGGAATGGTGTGGCCAGCAGGAGCAGGGAGGTCATTCTGCCCCTGTACTCTGCACTGGTTAGACCACACCTTGAGTACTGTGTTCAGTTCTGGGCCCCCCAGTTTAGAAGGGACATTGAGATGCTTGAGCGTGTCCAGAGAAGGGCGACGAGGCTGGTGAGAGGCCTCGAGCACAGCCCTACGAGGAGAGGCTGAGGGAGCTGGGATTGTTTAGCCTGGAGAAGAGGAGGCTCAGGGGAGACCTTATTGCTGTCTACAACTACCTGAGGGGTGGTTGTGGCCAGGGGGAGGTTGCTCTCTTCTCTCAGGTGGCCAGCGCCAGAACGAGAGGACACAGCCTCAGGCTGCGCCAGGGGAAGTTTAGGCTCGAGGTGAGGAGAAAGTTCTTCACTGAGAGAGTCATTGGCCACTGGAATGGGCTGCCCAGGGAGGTGGTGGAGTCGCCGTCCCTGGAGCTGTTCAAGGCAGGATTGGACGTGGCACTTGGTGCCATGGTCTAGCCTTGAGCTCTGTGGTAAAGGGTTGGACTTGATGATCTGTGAGGTCTCTTCCAACCTTGGTGATACTGTGATACTGTGTGATAATTATTTAAGCAGCATTAAAACACATCCATTGTACAACTGGTTTTCCCTGGCAAACAAGCTTTTAGTGTGCTAACTTGTTTCTTATCCAGAGGGACAATTTTCCAAGCTGAACCTCTCCCACACGCATTCAAAATGCACCTGCTTTCCTTTCTGCCAGTAACGTGGGAGCAATGTGAACATTGCACCACTTTTATATTCTCTGAAAGCACTAGAAGAGATCTCAGGTTGGTCTAACTGAACCCCTTGAGGATAAACAAACAGAGCAGGATGTGCTTTTACAAGTCTGGGGCTGCAATCACTCCCAAAAAGTATTGCAAGCAGAAATCTTGGGTTTTCTGCTGTTCCCTTCCAGTATAGCTGTCTAAAATACTTCAAGCAATTCACCATAGGAAACTGATGCAGGACAGTATCACAGTATCATCAGGGTTGGAAGAGACCTCACAGATCATCAAGTCCAAACTTTTACCACAGAGCTCAAGGCTAGACCATGGCACCAAGTGCCACTATAAACAGCATGTAAGACAGGACCTTGAGGACCTCATAGCCATTTGGCTATTGCATCCCTTTGGAAATCACTATTTCCAAATCTAAAGCCATAGTCAGATTCCAGTGAAAATATTCTTTTCCCTTATCAGTTTACAACGAATTGAAATATACAGGAATGCTTAACCATGTTAAACATCTTGCTAGGAGGTACATATTAGACCCACCATAGTGAATTCTCTAAAATATTATACATGTCACTTGATTAATATTTTCAGTATGACTTATATCTGAAGATGAAAATCAAAATGTTTTTTCCTCAACAGCCATCAACTAAGACTTCCTTCAGGCAGGTAACAACATGACAATTCTGCCACTTCCTAGCAGTAGTTTCTCTGCTTTATATTCTCCTGGGAAATACTCCCACTGGAAAAGGAAGATAGATTAATAAATGTCAAGAAGGAAGGAAAGCAACAGCCTATCTGTGCTGGAACCAGCAATGTTCACCAGCAGGAGGTATGACCTTTATGGTTTGAGGAAGACCGAGTATGGGAACCTGTCGGCTCTGTGTACAAACAGCTTTGATTCATTCGGAAGCAATTCACAGACTGAAACAGGATGTGAAAGCAGCACAAGAGTGACCAGAAGAAATAACATTACTTTCCACAACTAATAAGCTCTTTCCAGTTTGGCCTGCTACATCCAATCCCACTTTCCTAATACTTGACACAGGTTGCAGAAGTCTGCTCAAGTCCCAACATACCTCAATTCACACAGGCTCCCGTAAATGTAGGGCAGTGATATCAGGTATCTGTCCTACTTCCACATAACTCCTTATTTGGAACCTAACCTTTCACTATACAAACAGGACAAAAAAAGAAAACTCTGCATGATATCAACAGCTCTATTTAGGAAAATAACCCACCAGGAACTAGTATATGGTCCATTTAAATCAGGATTTAATCTGAAAACACTGACATGCTGTTAATCTAATTGGGCTGTTAAAGCCTAACGATGTTGATTCGAATGTTAGTTTTTGACACAGAGTTGGAAAAATGATGGGAAAAAAAAAAAGACTGAGTGACAAGGCCAGAGGGGAGGAAGGAGGAGGGATGGTGGTGAAGGGCAGAGGGAGAGAAAATGACAACAGCCAAAAAAAAAACCAAAACCAACAAACAAACCAAACAGAAATAGAGAAGAGAAAATTACAGTAGAGAAAAAATGTCAAAAGGCTGTCCAGAAGCTGAACTTCCCTAATGGCAATGAATGCAAGGCTGGGCTAGTAAGCAACACCAATAAAAACTAAGGTAACTCCACTTGTAGGTTTCACATTGTCAAACTTGTGACTAAGAAACTGTTTTGGACCTCTGAGCCCTAAGGCCACCTCAGCGGCTCTAGGCTTTTGAGACTAAATCTCCTACTGAGTATTTGCACTCAGCTACAGAGCACAGCTCAAAACTGAAAGCCTTCTCTGACCTATGACTTGAGAAACCTACCTCACACCCTTTGACTCATTAGAGTACTGTAAATTTTATGCAACACAGAATCATAGAATGGTTTAGGTTGGAAGGGACCTCAAGGATCATCCAGCTCCAACCCCCTGCCATAGGCAGGGACACCTCCCACTAGAGCAGGCTGCTCAAGGCCTCATCCAGCCTGGCCTTAAACACCTCCAGGGAGGAAGCATCCACAACCTCCCTGGGCAACCTGTGCCAGTGTCTCACCACCCTCACTGTAAAGAACTTCCTCCTAACATCCAGTCTAAATCTCCCCTCTGCCAGCTTAAACCCATTCCCCCTCGTCCTGACATTACCAGACCTTGTCAATAGTCCCTCCCCAGCCTTCCTGTAGGCTCCCTTCAGATACTGGAAAGCCACTCTAAGGTCTCCTCGAAGCCTTCTCTTCTCCAGGCTGCAGAGCCCCAACTCTCTCAGCCTGTCCTCATAGCAGAGCTGCTGCAGCCCTCTGAGCATCTTCGTGGCTCTCCTCTGGACTCGCTCCAGCAGTTCCATGTCCTTCTTGTGTTGGGGGCTCCAGAACTGCACACAGTACTCCAGGTGGGGTCTGAGGAGAGCAGAGTAAAGGGGGAGAATCCCCTCCCTTGCCCTGCTGGCCACACTGCTCTTGATGCAGCCCAGCACAGGGTTGCTGTCTGGGCTGCATGTGCACAC
Organism: Tricholaema leucomelas; assembly: GCA_013400475.1. Classification (NCBI taxonomy): domain Eukaryota; kingdom Metazoa; phylum Chordata; class Aves; order Piciformes; family Lybiidae; genus Tricholaema lacrymosa; species Tricholaema leucomelas. The sequence goes on along the minus strand of WAAF01009838.1, from coordinate 86,130 downwards.
TGCAGGCTCATGTTGAGCTTCTCGTCAACCCAGACCCCCAGGTCCTTCTCCTCAGGGCTGCTCTCAGCCATTCATCACCCAGCCTGTATCTGTGCCTGGGATTGCACCGACCCAGGTGCAGGACCTTACACTTGGCCTTGTTAAACGTCATGAGGTTGGCCTGGGCCCACCTCTCCAGCCTGTCCAGGTCCCTCTGGATGGCATCCCTGCCCTCCAGCAAGTCAGCTGTGCCACACAGCTTGGTGTCATCTGCAAACTTGCTGAGGGTGCACTCAATTCCTCTGTCCATATCACTGACAAAGATGTTAAAGAGCACTGGTCCCAGCACTGACCCCTGAGAAACACCACTTATCACCGGTCGCCAGGTGGACATTGTGCCATAATATGGCATGGTTTGGCTAACTGCCATCTTGATTGGCTATTCTTGGGTCCAAAGGGCAATTAATCTCGGCCCACATTGATAAAAGGAGATACGCAAGTGAACAATCTGCTTTTGCTTCACTTCCCTGCTCTTTGCCTGCTCTCTTTGCTGTGCCCAGCCGTGCTGCTACTGCACACTGCCTTATTGCTTGCCTGGTAAACTCCACTGCTGCAAGTTACCAGGAGCAGATCCTGGATGTCTGCACACAATCGGCCTTTGTGCCCAGCGTGACATCGTGCTGAGACTGCACAACATCTGCCTTCTGCATCTGAAGGTCCTGCTTAGAATTCCTGGACATATATACAGATCATCCAGAAGAAGCCAGGAGGACAAGGTCAGAAATTGTCTGTGTCCTTTCCTCAGAAGCCAGGAAGATTCAAGTCTCAACATCCAAAAAGACAGAGTCCCCTGAAAGCATTTGGGCACTGTCTGGACTGTGGCTAGCCCCATGAGAGTAATAATAATAATAACAATCTATGAATAAATGCTTAAATACCTCTTTGTAATTCCCTATTGCCTTCTGCCATACAGCAGAAAGAGCTTGAGCCCACCTACTGGGCAAACAACATATTGACTGCAAGCAGCCCTGACTGCAAGCAGCCCTGACTGCAGGAATAGTCTCTTGCACTTTGGTTATTGTTTATATATTTTCCTGGTTATATTAGATGTAGATATTATCCATAGAATGTTTCCATAACCATGTAGGAACAGAAATATTATTAAAATTAGTGGTTGGGGTGGGGGGGAGAGTTCTGAATATCACAATTAATAAACAATAATAATTTTGGAAAATATAATCTTGCATTAATTTCCCCTCCCCAACACATATGCTTCAAAAATTTCATGTCATGTTACCCATCATTGCTACCAAGTTACAAAAGCATCTGTGTCAAGAGACTTCCCCAGTGCCAGTGAGCAACACTTGAAATCACTGCATATTACTGATGTGCAACTGGCACCCTTAAACTTCTCCTATCTTTTGCACCAAGACATTGGTAATCCTGTGACCAGAGCCCATAAACTGTGGACATCATTAAAATTACAGCAATTTACAACAATAAGATCTAGCAGAGGTTCTTAGTTTGATGTGGGAAGGTAAATCCTAACAACAAAAGAAATTGTTCTGCTGTGATATGAAAGAATAGAATAGAATCAACCAGGTTGGAAGAGATCTCCAAGATCATCCAGTCCAACCTAGCACCCAGCCCTATCCAGCCAACTAGACCATGGCACTAAGTGCCTCATCCAGTCTTTTCCTAAACACCCCCAGGGACGGTGACTCCACCACCTCCCTGGGCAGCCCATTCCAATGCCAATCACTCTCTCTGGCAAGAACTTCCTCCTAACATCCACCCTATACTTCCCTCGGCACAACTTGAGGCTGTGTCCCCTTGTCCTGTTGCTGGTTGTCTGGGAGAAGAGACCAACCCCCACCTGGCTACAACCTCCCTTCAGGTAGTTGTAGACAGCAGTGAGGTCTGCCCTGAGTTTCTTATCCTCAAAAAAAATTGAGCAGAAATAAGACTGTTGGTAATTTTCCCTCCATTATTTGCTCCATTCTATTGTTCATCAACAATGGAGATGTTTACAAATATAGTTTTATGCAAGCCCTTTGTGATAAAAATAACTGCTTTCACAATTCACATTGAAGCGCAGCAGGATTCTTGCTCCTCTGTTGAGAACAGCTTGCATGTATTTGAGGAGGTCTCTGTTTTCCTCNCAAATGGAGGGTGAGGTTAGAAAGCAAGATGGAGTTCAGACAGCAGCCTCAGCCCAGAGCGAAGTGCCCTGCGAAGTGCAGAGCAAAAGTGACTTTATCTTTTGTTTTGCTTTTCCTTTCCACACATCTCAGCAAGGCTGTGAGTGAAGTAGACCTCACCATCGTTTTCATTTCTCAGCCTGTGATCTAATTCTTCTCACCAAAACATCCCAGCTAGGCTCAAACTAGCACACCTCTGTCTAAACAGATGACAGAGCTGAGGGCCTAAGAGTACTGCTTTGTATGCACACATAGCAAAACCTAAGTAATTTGTTTGATGTTGAGGGTGAATTGAATTGATCCAGGCATTCCTTCCCAACAGTATTATTTATGACAAGTAGCATGGGTTGCTGGGCAGTGAATACACAATAATAATGCAGTTAGCTTTCACTTGAACAATTACCTCGTTGTCATTTCCGATTCAAGTTCAGGAAGCAGCACAGACTCCGGAGGGCAAAGGGTGGCAATTAGCAGGCACAGCTTACTGCTAGAGCTGTATTAACCTCTTACAGGTATGTTTTTGGATATAGCAAGCAGTCAAATGCAGGCCACAGTATTACCCAGAGGAAGACTACATTTCTACATTCATTAACATTTGTGAAGTTACTCATTAAATCCTGACCAATTCCAGTGGTGCGAACCAGTTTCTTGTTGCAGCAGATAGATGATCTATCAGCTGCTGCTTACTGAGGTTGTAACAGCAGACTGAAAGCAAGCCACAGGTTTTACAGACTATAAAGAATCTCCTTCCTCGCTTTCTCCACTCCAGCTTTCCACTGGAGGAAGAGCCACCCCATCCAGCCTCCTCTCATGCAAAGCCAGAACAATCCAGGACTTACAAGCAACTACCTCCAACAACTGGCACTCTGGAGGTCAGTTTAGCTCCAAGACCAATAAATGCTGCTGTGCTTTTCTATGAAGTGTTCTGGCATCTTATAAAGCCGGAATTGTTTTGATTGGAAATGTCCTTTAAGATCATCAAGTCCAAACATTATCTAACTCTACCAAGTCTGGTGTTAAACCCTGTCCCTCAGTGCCACATCTATGGTGCTTTTAAAATACCTACAGGAATGGTGACTCCACCACCACCCTTGGGAGCCTATTCCAGTGTTTGAGAACCCTTCCAGTGAAGAAATTCTTCCTAATATCCAATCTAAATTTCTCCTAGTGCAACCTGAGGCCATTTCCTCTTGTCCTATGACTTGTTACCAGGAGAGACTGACACCCACCACATTACAACCTCCTCTCAAGCAGTTGTAGAGAGCAATAGTCAGCCTCCTCCTCTCCAGACTAAACAACCCCAGTTTTCTCAGCCTCCTCTTCATAAGCCATGTTCTCTAGATCCTCCAGCAGCTACCTTCTCTGCATGCACTCCAGGTCCTCAATGTCTTTCTTGTAATGAGTGGCCCAAAACTGTGCACAGTGTTCAACGTGTCGCCTCTCAAGTGCCAAGTACTGGAAGAGAATCACTTTGCTGGTCCTGCTGGCCACACAATTCCTGATACAGGCCAGCATGCTGTTGGCCTCCTCTGCGCACTGCTGGCTCACATTCAGACAGCTGTTGATTAACACCCCCTTGTCTTTCTCTGCTGGGCAGCTTCCCAGCTACTCTTCCTTGCATCTGTGTGGGGTTGTTGTGACCCAAGGGCAGGACCCAGGACTTGGCCTTGTTAAATCTCATACTATTGGCCTCAGCCATTTAGCCAGTCTGTCCAGGTCCCTCAGAAGAACCTTCCCACCTTCAAGCAGATCAACAGTTCCTCTGTCATCTGCAGACTTACTGAGGGTAAACTCAAGCTCTTTATCCAGATAACTGATAAATATACTAAATAAGATTGGCCCCAGTACTGAACCCTAAGGAAAACTGCTTGCAACCAGCCACCAGCTGGATTTAAATCTATCCAGCACACTTTTGGGGCCCAGCCATCTAGCCAGTTCACACAGTGAAGTGTCCACAAATCCAAGCCATGAGCAGCTAGGTTTGCCAGGAGGATGCTATGGGACAGAGTGTCAAAGGCTTTACTAAAGCCCAGGTAAACTGGCAGCCTTTGCTTCATCCACTAAGTGTGTCATCTTGCTGTAGATGGATATCAGGTTTGTTAATCAGGACTTATCCTTCATGAACCCATGCTGACCAGTCCTGCTCACTTGGTTGCCCTGCACATGCTGCACAATAGCACTCAAGATGATCTGCTCCATAATCTTCCCAGGCACCAAGTCAAACTGACAGATATGAAGTTCGCCAGATCCTACGGTGTCACACTTGCCCATCTCCAGTCAGCTGGGACCTCCCCAATTAGCTAGGGCTGCTGATGGAAAGTGAGAGACTTTACATATTAACCACAGCAGAGAGAACAGGGAGAGGTCTTTGCAGCTCCTTATTCAGCAGTGAGGGCACACACTCACTATTTTCAGAGTTAAAAATCCTTTTCTTCCAGATTCAGATGGGAGACCTTGTACTACTGGGAAGGGTATGATACCAAAAGGCACCCAAAAGCCCATTCCCTCAGTTTGCATGTGGTCCCCCATGGACACTTCTGTCTGTCAGCTAGGGACCCAGGGCAGGGTGCACACAAAAGCAGTTTCTCATCCCATCTGAAACAAATCACCAAGACCTTGTTGACGCTCTTCATTTTATTAAAGAGTAACCAAAAATCCTTCCAGACCCTTTTCTAACTCCCCATTTCCTAACCTATAATTCAGAGCAGTACACTAGTGACAATTCTTTGGAAACTCATATGATGAGGTTATGATTGAAGAGGTACAGTTTCTAGCTTCTCTCCTTTTCCACTGTAGAGGCTAACTCCTTATTGTTTTAACTTAGAGGAAAGATTAGTACCAACTCTGTTTAGCCTCTTATCTTTGCTCAACAAAGCAAGTTATATAATGTCTCAGGAAATGAGTTCAAGTGAAAACAACCACCTTTTTCACAGCACTAAATACTTAAGGAAAGGGTCTGGTTCATCTGTTCTGGCATCTTATGTTTACTCAGAACAGTCATGGCAGAGGCAGTAACAAGAATAAAAAAATACCAAAACACAAAACCACAACTGAACCACCAGCCCAGGGTTGAAAACTATTTTCATGCCTAATAAATTCCTACAGCTCTGTAAAATGGCCAAAGCAGGAGTGCCCTACAACAGTAACAATATTTGTTACGGTCCTGTTCTACTAGCATCTCAGTGGAGATAATCACCAACTTATCTTTTAGAGACAGAAGTATTATATTGTTATAACAGTCTTAACAACAGGACAAAAACAATTTCACTTTCCTTCCCATTTCATAAATAGCTCACTATCCACTCACTTGTCATGTTTCTGATGTGCCAGCTTCAGCCCTGCAGTTCACAGGGAGTTGCACTAGCTCCTTTTGGTTCTTACATTACTCCATTACCTGTGAACTCCAACAAATAGAATATTAAGAAAACAAGTCACTTGAAAATGGAATAGTGATGTTCACAATACAAATAGGTCTGTACCACAGAGAAGATCTTTGGGTGTTTCCCGATGTATGACTAAGTGGTAAGATAGAAGAAACAGCAGCTATAGGCAGCACAATGCAAGCTCTCAGTACCATTGTTTTTGAAATTAATGTTTATCAGTTTTCCATGAATCACAAACTGTTCTTTAAATATCAGTGCCTGCACTCTTCCAGAGACTATAAATACACCCAGTTTATTTGGCTGTCTTGGAGAAAGCTGTGAATAGGATGACATTTGTTCTTAATACACAGCAACGATAAGGAGTTGTCAGAGGACCATAACAACACATTTTTCTTTTTTCTAGATGTGAGTGACAAGACACTTCTGAATGCTGTCACATCTCATTCTGATGGAAGAGAGTCTTATCAGTCTGCTTAGTAATAATACTCCTGAAGCTGTTTTGACTAGACTTATTTCCTTTTAATTACTCCAGCCAACATGCTTGCTATACTGGTTTGTGATTTATAGCACTCAGTTACCTCCCAAGCTCAGTATGATTAGCAGAAGTTTAAATCTATACAAATTGATTTCAGTCAGTGGCACTATAAGCCCTTTTGCAGGACTTTCTTAAACACTCTTGTCTGGAACTTAGAGCTACACCCAAATTGAGGAGAGGTTTGGTGAGAAAGCTCTCCCCAAATTTAGTGAGATTTAGTCAAAAAGCAAGAAAAAATTGACTGCCTTGTGCACACTGCTACACAGCAGGACCAAGCACATCAGCAATTCTTTCCTACATCACTTTCTCATAGAAAGAGGCAGAGAGGGAAATGTGTCAAACTGCACAGCAGCGTGAATCATAGAATCATAGAATGGTTTAGGTTGGAAGGGACCTCAAGGATCATCCAGCTCCAACCCCCTGCCATAGGCAGGGACACCTCCCACTAGAGCAGGTTGCTCAAGGCCTCATCCAGCCTGGCCTTAAACGCCTCCAGGGAGGAAGCATCCACAACCTCCCTGGGCAACCCCTTCCAGTGTCTCACCACCCTCACTGTAAAGAACTTCCTCCTAACATCCAGTCTAAATCTCCCCTCCTCCAGTTTAAACCCATTCCCCCTCATCCTAACATTACTAAACCTTGTCAATAGTCCCTCCCCAGCCTTCCTGTAGGCTCCCTTCAGATACTGGAAAGCCACTATAAGGTCTCTTCAAAGCCTTCTCTTCTGCAGGCTGAAGAGCCCCAACTCTCTCAGCCTGTCCTCATAGCAGAGCTGCTCCAGCCCTCTGATCATCTCCGTGGCTCTCCTCTGGACCTGCTCCAGCAGTTCCATGTCCTTCTTGTGTTGCAGGCTCCAGAACTGCACACAGTACTCCAGGTGGGGTCTGACGAGAGCAGAGTAAAGGGGGAGAATCCCCTCCCTTGCCCTGCTGGCCACACTGCTCTTGATGCAGCCCAGCACAGGGTTGCTGTCTGGGCTGCATGTGCACACTGCCGGCTCATGTTGAGCTTTTCATCGACCCAGACCCCCAGGTCCTTTTCCTCAGGGCTGCTCTCCAGCCATTCCCCACCCAGCCTGTATCTGTGCCTGGGATTGCATCGACCCAGGTGCAGAACCTTACACTTGGCCTTGTTAAACGTCATGAGGTTGGTCTGGGCCCACCTCTCCAGCCTGTCCAGGTGAAGAGGTGCTGCTGGAGAGCAAACCTCTATCTTGATCTCTAGAACCATTCACTTTCTTCCAGACTCCAAAGACAAAATAAAAACTATACTAATAGAAAAAATAAGCTTGGATCTTAGCAAAGATGCCTTTCCCTTGCAGCAGGATGCTCCTGAAATCCCAACACATCAACTTCATTGTATTCAAAGTTAACCAAGAATTAATTTGGACTAACACAGCATTATAAAACATTTGAACAGAAAACAGACGAAGAACCTGTATACTTCAGTCCTGAGGACAGGAAAATTTGAGAGCTCAGAAACAGATGAGGCCACATTTCTAGTGTTATCTGAAACATTTGTCTGTTTCCCAAGCACTGTTAAGAGAAATAATATGATGTGAAATATATAATGTTGTGTTACCTTAAAGACAGGATAAAGACAATTCTTTCACTTTCCTTCCCACTTCATAAACGGCTCGCTATTCACTCATTTGTCATGTTTCCAACTTGTTAGTTTCAGCCTTTCAATTCACAGGGATTTGCACTAGCTCTTTTTGGTTCTGATTCACATAACTCCATTCCCTAGGAGTTTTCAAGTTCACCTGAATTTCACATTCACAACAGTCAGAACTGCCATTTCTTCAGCATCTTTCCCATGGTGTGTCATCTCAAGAGAGTATATTTTGGTTCCTTTGAAGTGAGGCTTAAAACAGTTCCCTACTCAATCTGACATATCATAGAACAAATCAATAATATCACTCCACTGTAACTATTTGATTCGGGTCAGATCTTCAAAAACCTGTGGGATACTTTGAACACTGATAAAAGAATGAGCCTCAATGTGCTGTACCAGGCTTGCTTTGTAGAACACAGGCACTGGAATCCAGGTAGAAATTACTAAGGAATTATGAGAAAATCACATAGAATTGTACATGCTTTTCTACCATGGATCAGTATAGCTTCTAAGAGCTCAAAAGTCTTGAAGAAAGAGCAAGATACTGTGTGTATATCTCTAAAAAAAAGATCAGGTAGTAGTCACAGAATATACATGCCTGAAAGCTCAAAAGGTGAAAAACCCCAAACTTCAAAACAAGAAGCCCAGGGAGGTGGTGGAGTCACTGTCCCTGGAGATGTTCAGGAAAAGACTGGATGATGCACTTAGTGCCATGGTTTAGTTGACTGGATAGGGTTGGGTGCTAGGTTGGACTGGATGATCTTGGAGGTCTTTTCCAACCTAATTGATTCTATTCTATTCGAAGTATTTTTATGTTTCCTTTTAGAGGAACTACCTTATGTAGCAAAACAGGCTCTTAAATATTTCAGTTAGGCTATATCACATGTTTGGTCTGAAGTTTTGTGGACAGTGGTTTTATCTGTAATAAGAATGCTAACTTGACAGTGCAACTGCTTTTTTTTATAGGCAATGTTTGTAGATTAGAGATGGACTTCCTGAGCACAGACCAAATGCCAGCACTTTTCAGGCTGCAGCTATCACTGTTCCAAGAGATGAAGAACACAGATCTCTTTCCTTCCCGCTGTGACTGTTGGAAAGTTGTGGGGTTTCTGCATTAGTCAGCACAAGTGAGCCTTGTTTTTCTCATTAATTGCACCAGCAGGGTATATAATAAACAGCTGCCTCAGAGGAAATAGAAGCAAGGAGAAATAATATGAGAATCCAGTGTCATAAATTAAGTGTAACAAAGAAAGTGGTTCTAGTTTTGCTGTTATTCTCTTGCTGGCATTTGTGAACAGACAGAAGTAACAGATATAACAGCCTTAATATGCATCTAGTCACTAAAAGACTGGAAAGCTCTATTATTTCCAAGACACATATTTAGCATGCATATGAATATTGAAAGTGTGTCCCTATCACAGATTCAATGTAAAATCCTAAACTATTATTCAGATAAGTTTTCTGGGGAGTTTCCAAGCCTAAACCAGAGACACAGATCCTTTCCAGAGAGATGCTTGAGTAAGAGTGCACAATCACGGTCACAGAAGAAAAGCATCCAAATATAGACCCCAGGAAAAAGGAAGTGCCTTCTTTTAGAGTGAACTGATTTATCAGGAGTATACTTTTCCCCAGGTAGAGAGGGGAATATTTAGCAACTGAAAATACAGCCAAGACAACTTAGAGATGAAAAGAATTGAAATATTCCCCTACTTTCATTGTTTGTTTTTTCACTCTTATTTCAGCCACTGCAGTACAAGAGGAAGCTGCTGAAAATGGCAGGCTCTGCTTTGTATGCTCACATATAAGCAGTGATACAGGCTCCAAGCCCCTTCCCCTACATACAAGCAACTTTCTTTAAGAGAAAATCTTTTAAAATAAATCTTAATAGCAAATAAAACCATAATGTTCTTCTGGGAGAGACTACTTACACCTGAGAGCCAAATACCAAATGCTACCGTGGAGTATCTTGTTGATGTAATTACAGTGAAGACTTAGAAAAGAGGTCTCCAAACTGATTCAAGGGTATCACACATGCAAGTTAAAATATATGTATGTTCTAGCTCTTCCAAACAACCACAGTATAAGTATCCAATTCAAGGTCTAAAGTGCAAGTTTCATACCCATAAGCAAAGTGGATTAAGTTACATACCAATAAACAAAGCAGACTCAGTTACGTTTTCTTTCTAAAGCATTGGAGAAGTGCAACTTTTCTTCCAGGCAAGGTCTTGGCCAGTGAACAGGACCGGAGAGCAACACCTTACAGCAGCACCAAGGAAGCAAGAAGTGAGTCCTGGGTTGTGCTTAGTTAGCCCCAGAAAGAGCGTGGGGGGGTCACAGCTGAAGCTGATCAAGGTGGTTAAGGTGGAGTAGGGGCAGAACAGGTGACAGTGAGAGGGCAGAAGAATAGAAAGGCAGTCATTTAAAGCATGGAGGAAGAAACTTTCCCTTGTGGGAAGTGGTCCTCTGTGCACTATGGAACAGCCTTGTGCTCCACTTGCTGGCTTTCATCCTGCAGTCAGGCCACTGTGGCCACTGGCTTTGTTGGGCGCTTGTTCAGTACTGCGTGGACCTTGCATGACCAATATAGCCTCTCAGGCTGCCTTGTGCAACACGTGGCATTTCCTGGCTATAATGTCCTTTGTACAGCTAAAATAAGCTGTACATTCTCTTTTTAAAAAGCATCCCTCTGTCACTCTGCTATTAAAGTAGCATCAGTGTCCCTCTGGTCTGTGGGTTAGTGGTTAAAATCTGCTGTCAATTATCGAGCAAAATGTAAATGAAACGAAGAACAAATTGTCTCATTTCATCAGTGTTGTTTCCCTCTTCTCCCCCCAGATAATACTACCTTAAAATAGAATGCCTTATTAACCACAGACCAGAAGGTTAATAACTACATCAAGAAAACAAATGTAGTAAATTAAAACAATGCATTAACATTCATTAGTATTTCGCTGTTGATTCCCAAACATGCTGCTATTGCTATTGTGTTATTACCAGGCAATAATTGTTATGTCAAAAGATAGGACCCATATGGTTCAACAAGATCCTCTGGGAGTTTCTTCTCTATGAAAGTCAATCAAAAATATGATTCTATAAGGAAAGACATGGACACAGGAGAGCTACTGTCAGTATATGCAGCCCATGTGAGAGACTCAAGTGAGTGTTCTAAATAAAAGGTTTTAAATCTAGGAAAAGAGAAAGGGGGGAAAGGAAGGAAAAAAAGAATAGTTAAAGTTAGGAAACCAGCAGTTAAATAAGCAAGTTCCTTCACAAGGTACAACACTTCTGTGCCACCAGCTAAGCCACAGGCTGCACAGCTTCCATCAGCCACCACTATAACTTTACTTCTGCCTGACTTGTGCTTCTGATGAGGGTTTATTCCTACTGCTGTTGTAGGGTTCTAGGGTTTGGTGAGCCACATCTAACTGTGGGGTTTTGAAGCAACACTTGGATTGCATCACTGCCCTTGTATTTTTACGTGCACTCCACAAGTTCATTATAAATTACTGTATGCCCCTTACCTCACTATTTAAATAGCACAAGCTGTTTAGCCTAGCTCTGTCTCACTGCTCTATCTGCCTATTTGTATTTACCAGGCACACTCTGGTTGTGAAAAGAGCTGCATAAAGATGTTTTCTATGGTAGGTTTCTATTCGCCATCTGCTTGGCTGGAAAAATATCTTTTTTCAGTTAACACACTTGGTCTGGTGTTTGCATCTTTTGTTTCTTTTCAAAGGCAATCTCAGAAACATAGGAGGGGCTGCAAGGCTTTGAAGGGGAGGAAAGGTCTTTTGAAATATTCCTTTTACCCAGCTAAGAAATGCATTGTCCCTGCTTGAACACTGCAGGAAACTTAATGTCCTGAAAAGCCTCTTTCTCCGTACCCAGTTACTTTCCATGGCATTGCCTTATCATGAAGGAGATAAAACTGCAAGCTTCTTTCTATGCACACATCTATCCCGTTCCTGATCCTGTTTCCTAAGGAAACCAGGACCTGTGCTCACTGTCACCTTGCTCTCCTTCCCAGCTGCTGTTGAACCACTGGCCTGTTTCTGTCACATTTAGAAGAGGGGGCAGAAAATTAAGCTCACGTGCTTCATATGAAAGGGAAAGGGAGAGACTTATTAATGACCCCAAAGAGAGATAGGCCACTGAGACACTGGAGAGACTGCTCCAGAGAGAGATGCTCTGAATGTCCCATTCATGGAAGGTTGCTTTAAATGGAACTTGCAGCTCAGCAGACACAAATGCATCCAAGGAAGTCCATAGGAAACTGCTCACAGGGCTGCCTGTTTCCAGCAAGTCTCACTGGCTAAGAATATCAGACAGGGACAAGGCAAGCGGAGGCACTCTGGAAGGGCCTGAATGAGCACCAGCAATAGCAGCACAAGCAGTACATGATGAGATGTTTAGTTTTGGATAACAGAAAGCCACAGTCCACGGGAGGAAAGGCTTCTGGTTTGCACAGCTGCATGAGGCAGTAGAAAGGGGAGGCTGCAAGATCACAGGTTAACAGCCAGAGGAGCCAAGAGCAGGCACGCAGCATACACACCCAGAAGCAGTCCTGGGCCTGTGATTCATGCAGCACCCATGGCTGTGGCTTCTGCCACGCAAGGTTGATCCGCAGGGGCTGCTGATTACCTTGGGTGAACGTTTCTGAGAGCAGCCTCCTGATCACTGAGCTGTGTGAAATAGCACACGCAAAGGCACTGCAGGTGGTATGCTGCCTTGGCCCCACCATGCCAGCAGCACAGGGTGTTCCCTGCACACCACCTTTTCCTCCCATTCAGCACGGGGAAGGCATGGCCATGCACTGGTTCCTAGCACTGCCCAGTGCTGTCGTAAGGGGTCTGGCAGCTTTGCCAGTCCAGCTCCAGTAAAACAATGAACATGTCTTTTGAAGTGCAAACCTAAACCACTCTTGGCTGTGCTCTTGGGAGAGAGCAGGGCAGCCATGGTGAGGCCTATGGCACAGGCCGGTGCCAGGGACAGTCTTCTCATGATGTTGCAGGTGTTGACCTGATAAATGGGTCACCTGGAAGGTGACCTCGAGGTGGTGCACAGAGTGCTTCTGAGACTCAGACTATCCCCCAAACAAAACACCCTGAGTGTTACTGCATGGTGTGGCCATTCAAAGGACACAAGGCATCCTCAGTGTGCTGGTTTGAAGCTAGCTGGAATATTTTGGTGAGAAGAATTAGATTATATGCTGTGAAAAGGAAACAATGGTGATGTCTACTTCACTCATAGGCTTGCTGAGGTGTATAAAAACAAGAACATAAACATAGATAACACAGCTGCTCTCTGGCTCTGGCTGCCTGCACTTCTCTAACCTGCTGTCTGTGTAACTAATCTTTCTGCTTCCTAACCTCCCTGGCTGATTCTCCAAACTCATCTTGAGCGTAAGGCAAAGGCAGAGGGGTGGAATGGAGGTGGAAGGGTGGTTGGGAGCCCCTCCTGGGGACTCTGGTCTCTGGAAGGGATGTCGTGTTTCTGTGTTACCTTTTTAACTTGCATATTTCTGTCTATAGCTGTATAGATTGTGAATACCTGCTTCTATATTGTGCTAAGCTGTAAATGTAGAGCTTCATTCTAATTTCCAGATCAGCTGAGTCTAGTCTGGGTGATTTTCTTATGGGAGGAGGGGAATGTAACTCCCAAACCATCACATTCAGCTCTCCCTGAGCATGTCCCAGTGGCAGCTTGTGACAGACTGCCAAATGTATGTGAGGGTATTTTGATCATGTGCTAGTTTGAGCCTAGCTAGAATGTTATGGTGAGAAGGACTAGATCATAGGCTGTGAAATGAAAACAATGGTGAGGTCTACTTCCCTCACAGCCTCACTGAAATGTATTAGAATTAAAAGCAAAACAGAGGTAAGGTCACTTCACTTGCTCACTTCGCTCTGGGCTGTGCTCTCGGCTCTTTGCCTGCTGGGGAGCTGAGGCTGCTGGCTGAACTCCATCNGGGGGGCGGGGGACACCCAAACACAGATCAAAATGTACTTTTTTCTCCTATGATGTTCCCTCAGCTGCAGCTGACTGCTCTCTTACCTTTGGCTGGGAAAAGAAAAAAAAACTATTTACACTTCAAGTACAGCACAGATACAGAGTTAGACCTTTTATTTTTAAGATATAATAATCTACGTTTCAGAGAGAAAAACTTGTCAAAGTAGTATCTACCCTCACAGCGTACGGTTTTGATGCATGTATGTCCTGCAGGAGAGGAATCTGCTTCCAGGCTCTCTTTTGCCTGCAGTGTGACCTCTCATAACAGGCTCTGAAACAGCCCAATCTTTGTGGTGTTTTCCTGTAGCTAAAGGTGCACAGTGTAAAAGGTTTGGGCATTTGCAGAATTGTTTTTTATAATCTACAGTTTAAAAAACAAATGAGCCAACAAAATGTATTAATTGGGTTGGTTTTTTTTCTCCTAAAAAGTGGAAGGAACATAGGAACAGGGGAAAAGTATAAATTTTTGTTTAAACAAGCAACAGGTTCAAGTCTCGACCAGCTGAAGAGGAAAATAAAAGAAGCAAGGCCCAGAATAAACAAACTAAAATTTACCTTGAGGGTTACAGCTTGTTTATAAAGTTCAGCTAGAGCTCAAAGCACAGAGAAAGCACCTGGCCACAACCCCTTTATCCACTTCAGCAGTCTACAAATGAGATCTAAAGCAAAAATAATCAAAGAAAACAACTTCCAGAAGGAAAGCTTTCTGCCAAAACCTCCCCTCTTGATTGATGACCAGCAACATGCAGAGTACACTTTAATCAAGATTACTTTCTCAATAAGAATGGGGAGCTCTTAGCATAGGGTGAACTTGCCTCTCCATGGCCACCCAGAGACCCTCACACTCATGATTACAGTCAAGCTCATGCCGGGAACATGAAGGAGGTATATAAATAGATCCCTCTGCCACAGACTTTAAAGCTCATCACCTAAGTTTTTTTGCTCTTATATACAAGAAAGGGAAGTTTCCATGCCCTCCAGAAATCTTCCTGTCACTGGAGTTCTTTTGCTGTTGGATGGAAACACTGTGCCTCACATGCTGTTGGTTGCTGAAGCTATAAAATCACCTGCCTTGGGAAGTCAAATGTCAAGTTACAGGTGCACACATAAGGTGCAGCAGAAAGTCTTAAAGAAAAGTTAAAGTGGGAAAAAAATGGTGCTGCAGTTAAGAGACTAATCCACTGTGGAGATTTACCCATCCAACCCAACAGTACCTTGCCAGTCTGGAGGAGGCTGAGCCATATGTGCTTCAGTTAATCACTGTATTTCCAGCTCTCACCGTCCCTGGGGTGTTCAGGAAAAGCCTGGATGAGGCACTTAGTGCCATGGTCTAGTTGACTGGATAGGGCTGGGTGCTAGGTTGGACTGGATGATCTTGGAGGTCTCTTCCAATCTGGTTGATTCTATTCTATTCTATTCTATTCTCTGGTTAAGAGNTCCTCGAAGCCTTCTCTTCTCCAGGCTGAAGAGCCCCAACTCTCTCAGCCTGTCCTCATAGCAGAGGTGCTGCAGCCCTCTGATCATCTTCATGGTTCTCCTCTGGACCTGCTCCAGCAGTTCCATATCCTTCTTGTGTTGGGGGCTCCAGAACTGCACACAGTACTCCAGGTACTGTATTCTGTATGAAGCCAAAAGAGCCAAGTTTTGAGGATCAGGACATTTTAAAATGGCAGTTATATGCATTTATGTACAGAATTTATGAAATATGATTCTGCCACTGGCATGCAACAAGGATGTCAAGAAGAGTTTTTATGAGTCATGGGATTAGCCCAGAAATTACATTTAAAAAAACTTAGACCTTCATAAAAAAATTCAAAGAACACAACAGCATGGAAAAAGGCTCCTCTTTGGCAGGAGTAGAGAGGCTAGACCTGCAATCACAGAGTCAGTGTGGGAGCTGCTCATACTGCAGTCTGCATCTACCAGAGCTGCTCCAGCAAGGGATTTCTTACGTGTCTGCCAAGACAGCATCTCCTACAGCATTCTTCTACATCTTTTGTGGAAAGTTTTGAATGAAATAGAATCCTGAAGATTGTGCTCTGACAGGGGGAACCCAACCTAGAGAGACACGGGTACTGGTTTTGGGGAGCATTATCAAATCATGCAGGAGGTCTAAGAGGTAGTGCTTGCATATAGTTATTCTTCCTGAAAGAATCATGTCGCTATACCCATTCTTGTGGAGTGTTCATTTTGGCTGTGAATGGCATTATTCCCTTCCTGCTGCCTCCTACATACAGTCTATAGATTAGATAATTTCTCCTGTAAGAATCAACACCATAGCAGTACCTTGGATTAGAATAGAACAGAATAGAATCAATCAGGTTGGAAGAGACCTCCAAGATCATCCAGTGCAACCTAGCACCCAGCCCTAGCCAATCAACTAGACCATGGCACTAAGTGCCTCATCCAGTCTTTTCCTGAACACCCCCAGGGACGGTGACTCCACCACCTCCCTGGGCAGCCCATTCCAATGCCAATCACTCTCTCTGTGAAGAACTTCCTCCTAACATCCAGCCTATACTTCCCTCAGCACAACAATCAATTCATGATTGGAAGGGACCTTTAAAGGTCATCTAGTCTAATCCCCCATGCCCTGCTAAAAACTTTGTTCCTATCTTTCTTTTAAGTCTTAAAGTATTGAATGAAAGTTTAGTTTCTTATTGTTAGCTGGGTACTAACACCAGTTTTCTTGTAATTCTGCAAAGAGATTTGCACCATAATAGTGCTAACACTTTTTGTGTATATAATCTTACAGTGAGGTTTGTTCTGAGGTGCTTCTCAGATTCTCTGTTGTTATTCATCTTTACTTCGATCTGAGTGTATATGTTTCACGCTCCTGTTAAGTGGCAGTTTAAGGGAAGATTTTCTTCATTCATGATGGAATGTACCTTTTGTCATGAATTAATCATTTTGCTTTTGATTCACTTACCAAACATTTTTAGCTTTTAATTTAGTAACGTGAGTATTAATGGACACAAAACAAGAGAAACATGCAATCCGCCCAAGTGGATATGCAAGCTCTACAGGGAGCATCCCTGGCCAAGACTGAAGCCTTAACAGAGAGTACCAGCACCAGGAAGAAGCAGAAGCATCTTGGTCAGCTCAGGGCTCTGACTGAGCAAGATCCTGGCAACATCCATTTTGGTTGTCTGCTGAGAGCCTTGTTTTGAATGTATGAATGAGGTATGTGGTGCACAAATAACTACTGCTCATTTTTCTTCATGAGAGTCATGGCTTCAGTTTCCTTAGCAACATCCAGCTTGCATCCAACCCTGAGTGACAATCAAATCTTCTGAAAAGCATAAATAGGATGCTCATGAAAGAAAAAAAAGACATGCACCTGAGCACATCTGTGAATTAAAGTAGAAAAGTACCTTTTGCAAAAATACCTGTTCCTAACAAAAGTATTGGAAGTAGTTATGCAAACAGGTTATCAGAAAACACTGGCAATTTTTTTTTCCTGGAGTTTTCCCATGCCATAGTAAGCAAATTTCATCAGAAGTGACAGGATGATTCTATATACA
This sequence comes from Tricholaema leucomelas, assembly GCA_013400475.1. Lineage (NCBI taxonomy): Eukaryota > Metazoa > Chordata > Aves > Piciformes > Lybiidae > Tricholaema lacrymosa > Tricholaema leucomelas. Next base: position 68,885 of record WAAF01009838.1, on the reverse strand, counting down.
AGTGCATCTGTAAATAAGCATCTGTAAATTAAAGACTGGTAGATAGTAGCTGAACATGAGCCAGCAGTGTGCCCAAGTGGCCAGGAAAGTCAATGGCATGGCATCCTGGCCTGGATCAGGAACAGTGTGGCCAGTAGGACAAGGGAGGTTATTCTGCTCCTGTACTCAACACTGGTCAGGTCACACCTTGTGTCCAGTTCTGGGCTCCTCAATTCGAGAGAGATGTTGATATACTGGAACATGTCCAGAGAAAGGCAACAAAGCTGGTGAGGGGCCTGGAACACAAACCCTGTGAGGAGAGGCTGAGGGAGCTGGGGTTGTTTAGCCTGGAGGAGGCTCAGGGCAGACCTCATTGTTGTCTACAACTGCCTGAAGGGAGGTTGTAGCCAGGTTGGTCTCTTCTGCCAGGCAACCAGCAACAGAATGAGAAGATGCAGTCTCAAGTTGTGCCAGGGGTAGGTATAAGCTGGGTGTTAGGAGGAAGTTCTTTTCAGAGAGAGTGATTTGCCATTGGAATGGCAAATCCTGCCCAGGGCGGAGGAGGAGTTGCTGTCCCTGGAGGTGTTCAAGAAAAGCCTGGATGAGACACTTAGTGCCATGGTCTAGTTGACTGGCTAGGGCTGGGTGCTAGGTTGGACTGGATGATCTTGGAGGTCTCTTCCTATGATTCTATGATTCTGTATATTGCATACTGAGGTAAGAGAGCTCAGGAAGTGTTTGGCATTGCTTTTAAAGCTGATTTAAAATAAACTGGAGCACAATGCTAAGGAAGAATTCGACAAAACCTTTTCAATATGTCAGACAGACTAGGTTTTATCCTCACTTCCCAGAAGACGCAGGGTTACTCTCTAATTTCCAGGGGAAAATCACATGTAATATAATCCTTTGGTTAAAAGGACAGACAGAGTGTAAAGGAAAACAAACTTTATTCCACAGACAAAGGTTAAACAAAAAAACTTCAATCAGAAAACATCCAATCTTTGGATATTAACAGAAAGAGACAGTTTCAGCTACAGCAGAAAATAAACTAAGAAAAAAACAAAGGAACACTTTTTTTCTTCTGGAAAAAAATAAAGTAACTTTCTGTTCAAGTAATGAAGGGAACTTCCAGTCTCCCTCCCACCCCCCATCTCTGTTTTTTAAAGCACTTGAGCAAGTGGTATATGTTCTAATTCTATTCACAACATAGCAATGAGCATCTCTTTTTATCCTGCCAGTGCATAATGCCCTTCATCTGTCCCAACTCCGAAGTCCACACACATAACATCAGCCCCTGCAAAACAGTAGGATGTGACAAGTAGCTCACACATATCTACCAAGACCAATGAAATATGAAGCTTAGATGTTAAAAATCTCTAAAACATATGTCTCAAACCAAAATTGATCCTACCATATGTTTTGAGGCTTTCACCACACAGTACCACCAAGTAAGAACATATTTTCCTGCCTAGGAAGGCAATTTTTCCACATCAGCTGAATGCCTCTGCCATTTCAACAGGAGCAGATTCGTTGTGCTTCTTAACCTTATTTTGTCTGTGTCTGTCTGTTCACTGCATTTTGCCAGCTAGAGTGTTGTTTGTCAGAGCCTGTAACCTGACCACTTCCCAGGAAGCCTATGCTGTAGCTCATGTTTGTCATGTATGAGCTGTCACTTCTTTGGGTCTTTAATACTAATTAACCGACCAAAAAATAAATTAGATTTAAAGGGAAATCTTTGGGGAGGAAAGAAGAGTCTTGATTTAATTACAACAACATATCTTGATTACTTTTCATATTATTACTAAGTGATTATTTTTCATATTATTACTAAGACTCTGCACTTAAACAAGTAATCTTTGTCCTGATAATTAAGATCATTTGTCCCTACAGGTTATTTCCTGCCTGAAACCATGGCTGGTGCTGTGTGAAGGTGGAGGGCTGAGCCAGTGAGAGTTGGAACAGAGAGACAGCTTCTCAACACAGCATTACTACCTCCCACACAGGAATGAACTTCCATCACAACAGCAAAACCTTGTTGCTGATTACTTCAGGATGACCCACAATGCCTGCTCTAATGCTATGAGGTTCTATTGTGGGGGAAAGCCAGAGTGCACACCAAGTTTCTGGTGTGTCAGAGGCAAACCTGGAGACACTCAAAGCAAAGCAGTGGATCAGGATATAAGAGCAGCCCATTTTCTCTCTTGCAGTTCATCTAAGACCTGTGAACTTACACATCTGTGACCTCCACAGAAATGCTGAGACAAGCCAAAATCTGTTCTGCTGCCCACTGGCAGACGTGACCATTTCTTTCCTGTGAGATTGGAACACCTAAAACCTGCACACATCAACTCTAATCTTTACTTAGACAAAGATCCCATGTGAGAGACCTGTGCAAAGAAAAAACAAACCAAACAAATAAAGAAACACCCCACATATAAAAAGCATTGAGATATCCCCATAATGCATGGGCATTCAAGAAGAGACTAGGTAAACTTTCAGTGATCCTTGCTTCTGTATGATAGAATAGAATAGAATAGAATAGAATAGAATAGAATAGTATCAATCAGTTTGGAAGAGACCTCCAAGATCATCCAGTCCAACCTATCGCCCAGCCCTATCCAGTCAACTAGACCATGGCACTAAGTGCCTCATCCAGGCTTTTCCTGAGCACCCCCAGGGATGGTGACTCTACCACCTCCCTGGGCAGCCCATTCCAATGCCAATCACTCTCTCTGGCAAGAACTTCCTCCTAACATCCAGCCTATACTTCCCCCGGCACAACTTGAGGCTGTGTCCCCTTGTCCTGTTGCTGGTTGCCTGGGAGAAGAGACCAACCCCCACCTGGTTACAACCTCCCTTCAGGATTCAGCAATGAGGTCTGCCCTGAGCCTCCTCTTCTCCAGGCTAAACACAACCTCTCAAGAACCCTTTAAGAGCTTCCTTTCTCTGTTGACAGTTTCAATTACTGAATCATGCCTGTACTGGGACTATTTCAGTAGAATGATGCTTACACATCTTATAAGGAAATGTGCACCATAAAGGAAGCAGTGCCAGGGGCAGTATGGTTGGGGTTTGTTGTTTATTTGGTATTATTAATATTGATATTATTAATGATAATATTAATGAGCAAGCTTTCATTTTGTAATCAGTACATTTTCTATAATAACCATGCTTTTCTACTACAGTATTATATAGGGTTAATTTCTTCCTGTTTCTTTCCTGTTGATACTGACCCTGAAGAATTTACACTCTTTCACCTGTCATTCATAGTAGGATTAAGTCTGAAATCACTGCTTAGCATTTTAATACAGGAACCTGCTTTTGCTGAAATTCATCATGAAGCCAAAGAAACCTTTGAAATTTACCAGATATGAATTTAAAACGTGAACATCTCCATCTCACTAGAAAACTCCTGGTATTTTCTACTGAAATGCAAAAACTGTTTCCGTGTGAAGTTGCAAAATTGCCTTTTCTGAGTCTCAAGTACAGCTGTTTTCAAAACAACTTCATTGTCCAGTCAGAAAATATCAGTTATAAATAAAATAATTAAAACCAAAACTCTTTCTGTTCCTATGGTCTTGTATTTGAAAGCCCAGCAGTGTTGTAGTGGGAATAAGAGGACTCAGTTGAGCAAATGGCACTATTGGTATTATTAATATTGATATTATTAATGATAATGTTATTATTATTATTATTATTATTATTATTATTATTATTATTATTATTATTACTAACTGTTGAAAGATTAAGCATGGTTCCTCAGAAACGTGAATAACTTTTTTCTCAGTGGCCTAAGCAGTATTTGCAAATGAAGAACAAACCAGCCAGCAGAGACAGAGCTGCAGGAAAATATTAACTGCAGCACCACCAAGTGTCAGCATTGAAAACACCATATACGAAGAGAACCCATTTCTACAGGAACTGCAAATAGTTAACTCCTAAAAATCTTATTGGCATCTAAATGGAACTGCTGGAGCGGGTCCAGAGGAGAGCCACGAAGATGATCAGAGGGCTGGAGCAGCTCTGCTATGAGGACAGGCTGAGAGAGTTGGGGCTCTGCAGCCTGGAGAAGAGATGGCTTCGAGGGGACCTTAGAGTGGCTTTCCAGTATCTGAAGGGAGCCTACAGGAAGGCTGGGGAGGGACTATTTACACGGTCTAGTAATGTCAGGACGAGGGGGAATGGGTTTAGGCTGGCAGAGGGGAGATTTAGACTGGATGTTAGGAGGAAGTTCTTTACAGTGAGGGTGGTAAGACACTGGAAGGGGTTGCCCAGGGAGGTTGTGGATGCTTCCTCCCTGGAGGTGTTTAAGGCCAGGCTGGATGAGGCCTTGAGCAGCCTGCTCTAGTGGGAGGTGTCCCTGCCTGTGGCAGGGGGTTGGAGCTGGATGATCTTTGTGGTCCCTTCCAACCTAAACCATTCTATGATTCTATGATTCTATAAATGAAAACAGTTTCAAGTTTTTGAAAAGCTGTATCAATGCCTGTAACCTGTAAATCTTCTCCCCAAATGTCATGAGAAATTATGTCAAGGTAGTATTAGCACTTTCAGAAAATAAATTTCCAATTGCTAAGAGAATAAAGAGGAATTCAGATTTAAAACTTCTCACCATTTTAATGGGTTTCTGTTTGTTAAACTTCAAAGCATCAAGCACACATACACCTAGTCAGCAGCTGCCATGCACTGCAAAGTTGGCAAGAGTCACAGCTTTCAGCACAGGCGGAGATTTGCTTCGTCTAACGTGGAGGGGCACGGCACTTGACAACCACTAACAGATGTGATTGCAGAGAAATTCTTTGTTTTGTAAGTGCACAGTAGGTGTAATTTATGCAACACTATTGCAGATGTGTCAGAGCCTTGTAGACAGATACAGCTTCGTTCTTGTACGGGAGGACTATCTCACTTGTGTCTCAACCAACCCACGCTGGCCATGTCTGAGCATCCCTTCTGGACTCTGCATTAGAGATGAGGCATTTCCAGTGGTGCCAACAGAGCTAGGGACATGCTTCTGCCTTGTCACAACTGTCAGGGACTATATATCTACAACACTACCACCTTTTGTTTTAAGCAAGCAAAAACAATTATGTCTTTTTTGATTTCCAAGCAATGTGAAACTCAGGGTCCCTGACTGTTAGCACTTTCCTACAGGTGTTTTTACATGCTACACATGACAAATCAAAGAAGTGTGCCTCTGTTCCTCAGAGGTGGCTGTGCTGGTTCATCTGAGATTAAAATCTTCATGAAGAACAGAGAGACATAGCACTTCCACGTAAAACAAAGAAATCCTCACAACCCACATATTTCCAAGGTACATTTTGACAGTAAAGAGATAGCTCTTTTTTGTGACTTTCACATCCTATCTGGTCACACTCTGCTGTTCCTGCCAGTGCTGACAGCTTTGCACAACCCTACTGAGCATCTCTTCCCTGGCAGGGCTGGAAGAAAGAGGGCCCTGGACTATCACAGTTTCCTGGCCCTGCACTTGGCTTGAGGCTGCTCCGGCTGCCTCACCCTGCAGCTGTCTGCCACAGGAGCACATTCTTGACTTTCTAATTAGTTATGCCATGTTCAGAAATAGCATGTAGGCTCCCAGATCACTTATGCAAGTCTGGAAACACTACTGTATCCTATGTATGGAAGCAGGGTTCACAGCTCTGGAGAGGAGAGGACAAAGCCCCATCTCAGTTCCAGAACTGGAGCTAGAGACTACTGTATTGGTACTTTCCTTGGAGCCTCCATCCAATGGATGTCTACTGAAGCCTGGACATCACTAGCACCTGTTGATCTATGTGTGTGTTTTCTGAATGAGGATTTCCCTTTCTATTTTTCAGAGATGGGTTGAGGCATGGATGTACTAGCTGGCTTCACGACTGCTTGAAGCAGAGAGAAGAGATAGCTGTCTCTTTTATTTCTGGTACTTCTGATCATGATCATCTTAATCATGATTTGCTTAACATTCAACCACATAAATGTTCTCTCCTCTGATTAATGCTACTTGTCCTGGTGATTTGCACAAACAACAGTCTTGTGGAAAACATCTATAATCGAATCACCTGTCTTGCTGAAAGCCTTCTGTGAAATAAGTACAGCATGTAGAACTCACTATAGAAAGTCATGTCATAGCAAGCCATTCAGTGGTGAATGGATACTAAAATGATCATGTAGACTAAGCACCACCTGCTGCCCCCCAAAATTAAGCTCTTTAAATCCATAACTACCAGTACTAAGGTAACTGCATCAAGCTTCATCAAATAACCTGCTGAAAGCCTGAAATAATCTGAGGAGACCTTGCAAGAATACAATGTAAATCTGGTCCTCCAGATTCTCTCATACTTTCCTATAACTTTTGTGAAAGCATAGCAGTACTCTTCCTAGCCCAAAAATTAAGAGTGAGGGATCCAGATTCATAGGACATTGCTTCTCAAATGATCTCATAAAACTTTGTCAAATGCAGCAGGAAAGTTAACTGTAAACCTTACTTTCTTAACTCTTTGTGTTATATTTAGTTTTCAAGAAAGCTCAAAACCACCTACAATTCCTGCAAAGTAAGAATAAGACATTCAAATTTAGCCAGAGTATCCTACAGACTAGGGAAGGAAATGTGCTGTCACTGTTTCATGCCACTCTAATCCTACCTGTAAGTGTAACCCCATAAAAGGGAACCTAATACTTGCCTGGAAAGTAAGAACAAAAGCATTCAAATCCCTTCCTATTTGACTGTCTTGGAGGACCTCTCAAGTTACCACAGGAATTGCCGCTGGGATCTGATTTCCCTAAATTTGACCTGCCCTGTTGCTCAAGTATTTTGGATAAGACCATTAAATGCCTTCAGACCTACCTTTCCCTTCCCTCAGGAAGCCTTATCACCTACAACAAGAAGGATGCCTCCAAAAGATCTTTTCCAAACCCTAAACTGAACTATAACCACCAGTCTACGTGAGCTTAAACACCTATGGCTCTTACAAGTTTAACAACCAGGTATTCACACATGACTGTACCAGTCTCTTGGCTTTGCAAAACAGCAGAAAACTTGCTTCTGCAACACTGAATTTTCACAGGTCTTAGACTGAACCTTAACTCCTCTGGATTTATGACAACTTTAATTACAAATAAAGCATTTCTCAGACCCAGTTCACTGCTTATAGCTGAGAAACTTGCCTGACACAGGAGGAAGACATGCCCTGCTCCTGAAACTTCCTTTCCAAACTTGCTCTTTGTTCAGCTGGTTTGAAATCATCCCAAACACAGACACTTGAATTTTCTGTAACATTCATCAGCCACAACACGGTGTGCTCCCCTGCCCAGGAAAGGCTGAGGGGAGCAATCTAGGCAATCCAAACAATCTTTGAAGTATCCGGGCAGCATTTCTAAACCGACAGTTTGCCACGGAGCAGCGAGGCTTGGGAAGGGCTTGGCTCTCACTGCTGCCCGGGAGATGGAGCTCGGCACCCGGCTATGCCCAGAGCTGCCCGGGGGCCTCAGCAATGCTCCCACAGCAGTGCATGAAGACTAAGGGCCGGGAGCTCAAATGTAAGCATATTTCATTTACCTAACCCCTGATCCGACTGATTTGCATCAGCTTACTACTTTATAGTGATTATTCATGATGCACAAAGCACCGTGAGACAGCTGTCATAGATCTACAATCAGTCAGTGTCTCTCCCATTGCAGCCAGCAGCAGAAATGAGATCCCACCAGAAGTAAAGCAGAAGATGAAGAACACTGAAAATATCATTTTTCAGTTAATAAGAATGTCAACAAGAAAGAGAAAAATAGCAAGGGAAATGGGAACCAATCTGGTTCTCATGTGGTGACAGTGAAAAAAAGAGAAAAAAAAAAACCCAAAGTGAGATAATCAAATGTGAGGAAAAGAGTCCAGATATTGAGACTGATGGGTATTTTTTTAACAGGTATGCTATATGAAATAAACTATATTGAAGTTTACTAAGCTAAACGTTCAGGTGGGATGCCTAAATATTAAAATCACATGCACAAATAATCTTTTAAAAATCACTTGAGAAAAAAGAAAGATCACTTTGGAAAAGTATAAAACTATTTCACTGAGGCAAGCATCTTAACGTCATTTGAATAAGCCAGAAGAAAACTAGAAGATGTCTGGCTGGAGCATAAAGAAAACCCCAAACAAGAAAAGGTACCATACAAGAAATTAATGACAGATGGACCAACTGGAGGATGGTGTTTAATGTAATTAACGTTAGCACTTACTGGTGATGGTTAATGGTCCTATACCATTACACATCCCTAAACAAAGCCTGATCAGGGATGCATCGAAAGACATGAAGTGAACCCTGAGGCTGAAGTGCCATTTGGTTCATTTTGAAGACATTTTCAGCAGCCTTTATGAGAAGCTACAGACATTGGAGCAAAGATATGAGCAAGCTTTCATCTTGTAATCAGTACATTTTCTATAATAACCATGCTTTTCTACTACAGTATTATATAGGGTTAATTTCTTCCTGTTTCTTTCCTGCTGATACTGACCCTGAAGAATTTACACTCTTTCACCTGTCATTCATAGTAGGATTAAGTCTGAAATCACTGCTTAGCATTTTAATACAGGAACCTGCTTTTGCTGAAATTCATCATGAAGCCAAAGAAACCTTTGAAATTTACCAGATATGAATTTAAAACGTGAACATGTCCATCTCACTAGAAAACTCCTGGTATTTTCTACTGAAATGTAAAAACTGTTTCTGTGTGAAGTTGCAAAATTGCCTTTTCTGAGTCTCAAGTACAGCTATTTTCAAAACAACTTCATTGTCCAGTCAGAAAATATCAGTTATAAATAAAATAATTAAAACCAAAACTCTTTCTGTTCCTATGGTCTTGTATTTGAAAGCCCAGCAGTGTTGTAGTGGGAATAAGAGGACTCAGTTGAGCAAATGGCAGTGTGTTCTTAGGCAATAGGCAAACTAAGATGGCATTTACTAGGTGCGATGGTTGGTTGACTTTCAGCCTCTTCATCATCATGTTTGAAAACAAAATATGAAGAAAAAAAAAGTTTTTTCTAGAAGGCTATATTATCCTGGAGGGGTATATTTTGGAATTGTTCGTATTCATAACCCTAAAGTCAGTTTGTGAAACGGAGTTTTTCCTCTCGCTGGGGCCTATGTGTAGGACAGGTTCTTTAGTGACCTCTTCTGGTAGGTATCACCATCATCAGGAAGACCATTCCACCGAAGCTCATGTAAGGGTCACAAAAAGAAATAGCGACACTTCCATGAAGCAAAATATTTGACAAAATATTTTTCCACCTTTAATTTCATATTCTAATATCTATATTTCAGTGAAGGATGTTTTTCAGTTCCTTGTAAACTATCTCTACATCATGGTCAATAATAGTACCTCCAGTTTGTATCTTAGTTCAGAGAAATAAAGATGTGTTCTTTTTGCAGTCAGCTAGAAATGAAACAAACAAACAAAAAACCTTGGTTCAGTTCATTGTATTTTTACATAAGGTTTATTTAAAACTCTAGGCATTTAGAGAAATGAAGTTTTTTCTTCTGTTTATAGAAAGGATTCACAGAAAAGCCTAAATTTTGTAACTAAATAAATGTTTGCATTAAGATTCTTAGAAACAAACCACTGGTGGTTGAAAGTGATTTATGTCTGCACCTTGAAAGGAGGAGTTTACTGCAAAGATAAAAGTCCTGTGTCACTAGTAATGAACCCTGAGAGACTTTCCAAATATCACTTAACAAATGTTTTTGTAGAACCCCTTCCAAGCTGGTGTGAAGATCCACCTGTAGAGCTGTGAGCTAGAAGATGTGCAAGTAATCACACTGGTTCTATTGAGATGCTTGACAAAAATTGTGCATCTTGAGATACATGCTTGACAAAAAGTGTGTATCTATACTGTCACATTTCAGCTCATTTTCTCCAAATGAAGCCCTTAACCAAAGAGTGGAAATACAACAGTGCCACCAATGGACAGCCAGACCAGGCTCTGTATCATTGCCCTTTCCATGTCACAGCTCTTACACATATTTGCTCACATCAGCCATTGAATGAACTGCCCCAACATTTAAACAGATAATTTCAGAACAAAGACATACAAGAAACCTGTGACTACTTCTATATATATACTGGATTAAATTAAATATGAATTATCTTTGAACTTGATTATATGCCTGACACCAACTGAGACTGTCAGGGGTCTATGATTATATCTGTAGTTTATCCTTTTCAAGCATAATTTATTCTAAAAATATGGATTTCTCAGAGACAGAGATTCTTGCTGTTGTGAACCTTGAGCCTTTCTGTAGTTAAAAAATACCCAACTGAGTTGCTTTTCAATTCTGAAGAGAATTCTCCCTCTAAACCAAAATCAACAAAGATAACTTTAAGCTTTAATTTAATTTTGGAAGGAATAAGTAGTCCCTCTATTTGCTGACATCAGGGCATCAATCTACCTAAATATGATATGGATACAGAAGAACTACAAATCATATTTGAAACAGATCTTTTAAAACTACCTCTTAACTATGTGCTCTGTATTTCTGCTTCCACTAACACTTCAAATCAACTTTAAAGAAGCTAGATCTCATTCTCTATTGCTCACCTATTGGCTTTGAGATTTTCTGTGTCATTATCAAGACTCTGCCAAGTGCCACAGCATGAAGTGCCAGGATAAATGTAAAGAAATAGGAAAATCATAGTTTTGTTCTCCACTGCCTTATATTTCATAATCTCAAATACAGCTCTGCAAGCAAATGGAAGAGTGCTTGGGTGAGAATACTACAATGCCATCAGGAGGACAGGTTTAACAGGTACTCTCAACAGTGGCTATGCTCTGCAAAACAGTGGAGTGGGGTTATTTATGTGTTCTTGTACAAATGAACATAAATAAGTGGACTCTCGAGCAAATCTACAATAGACTACGAACAAAGGGACAGATGTTCTTATCCTCTTACAAGGGCGAAGAGGGACAAAATGAGTCAATATTTATATTACCATAGTGGCATGTAACTGGAGCTCAGTTGTGGTTGAAAGAGTGATGTTTCCACTCTCTTGGGAATCCACATTAACCAAGTAAAGGTTCAGCAATATCTGACAGAAGAACTAAGCCAGATGACAGAGCTGCAGGCTTTCAGGACATACTTTTCTCTGGCCTCAGAAGATGGCTAACAAAGAGCAATGCCTTCCTGTGAGAGAGTTACCATAGATGAATACAAAAGGTCTAGTTGGGCATATGAGGGAAGTATACGTACATCATGGTACATAGCTTCAGCCCCGGCACCTCAGAAACCTTCACTCCTAGAGTCCTGGGCTAAAGTTCTGTATTCAGGACCTCTGCCTATAAGATGGCCTCAGATAGAGCATCTTTAGCTGTTGCATCAGTGGCTGCTTCTGCCGTAATTCCACCACAACCACCCTCCCTACAAAGGACATCTGGCAGGCTACACTGTACAGATCATTCCCTATCTACTCTTTTCTCCCAGTTCATCTGCCCCTCTACCACAGTTACTTAGTCAATGGTCATCAGTTCTCCTACATGAAGCACCTGAACAAGGCTTGCAACCCTCTAATGCTTGTACTCTTGCATCATCTCTACTGAAAAATCACACAAAGATAATTTTGCATAAAAACTTAGAATAAAAATATTTTGTATTTCACACATATTTTTGATACTAATGGACGCTTGTCATTGAAAGTCTTTGGCATGTGATTGTGGGCTCCTTGTGCTTGGTCTCAGTCCTATGACTTTAATATGCCTGTAACTCATTTAGGTGAATGTTAATATTTCCCCCAGCCGATGGAGAAGAATCAAACACACTCTCTGTGGGAACCGAAAGGAGAGAAAGATGACAAGATGCCATTTTTTCAATGAATCTCTGGAATGAAAGAAGACAAGCAAAGTGTATTATCTCATGCTTGTGCTGTTGTTTTTGGATAAGAGGTTGAGATCCCACCTTGAGACACAGAGAAAGAGCACATCATTGTGAGTGGAGTGTTGGGGCAAGAACACTGATAGCTGGGATGGTTAACAGCCCAAGAGAATGCTCTTGGGCATTTCCTACACTATTGTGAATCAGCGGTGGCAATCACGGGGTAAACTGGGATTGATGACAGGAATGGCAGAGGAAGGCAAGCATTGAAAATGTGGTGCTACGTATAAAGTATTCCTAGACACACTTGAAATGCTTAGCAAGGGTTTCAGTTGACTAGTTTTGTTCTACAGCTGTAGAGGTTTTGCAGTACTCTGACAGAAAATGATTCTTCATCATGCTCAGCTCACTATGGAGCACTTAAAGCACAGACCCAGGTGTGAACTCACTCTGAGAGGTAAAAACAAAGCCACGTTATGTAATAAGATTTAATGGTTATTCAAATCTCTTTTTCCATCCCTGTGGATCACTGAGATATCCTTCCTTGTTTTGTTCTCAGGATACTGCTAAAACAAGTAATCATGTTCTGAAATTAATCAGGATCAGGTTCTGTGTAACCCTATAACAGCACCTTTACTTTTGCTTTCTTTCTTCAATAAAGGAATGCTAACAGTACCAGTATCTTTGATAGGAACTGCAAAACGTTTGCAAAATGATGAGATTCCACAGCTATAGGGAGCAAATGTATAATCTGTTATGTGCATAGCCTGGAGTTCAGTCATTATTTTCTCTCAGAGAAAAACAAAAGCAGACCTTTTAAAGCCACCGCTAAGGAGATTTCTATTTAGAGAATATGCAATAACTCATATTGGGACAAGATTTTAATCTCAGCAAAGCTTTAGATAATCTGCTGGCACCTGTGTTTGCTGCTCTTCCACCCCACTGCACTGCTTAGACTGAGGGCCAAAGGCTGGATCCTGCAAGGTTGTCTGTGAAAGTGGCAGTCCTGTTTACACAAGAGAGAGTTGTGGTAGCAGAGAGGCAGAGGTTTTGGAGGATTTTCCCCCAAAAGTGTCATCTATGAAGAAACTACACCAGTGTCATTATGCTTTATACTGCTTTGGAGCCTCTTATTCTTTTTGCCAAGTACTGCACTAGTAGACGTTATTGGCTGTGGTTTGTACTTTGCTGATACATTATGCTGACTTGCTTGAGGAAAAGGTGTGAAGTATAGATAACTTTGTCTGAGGAAAGCAGGTACAAAAGTTACTATCCTGAATGATTTTTGAAAGAATCAGGAAAGGTTTTTCAGATGTAGAAATATTGGGCACACAAGCCTCTGTGTGATGTGGAGAGATTTTTATAGAGATTTCATGGTATAGGTAAGCAGAGATGTTTTCAGTACTACGGTAGATAACATTACAGATACCATGGAGTCTTGCTGCTGAGGCCTTTGTGCCTGACTAAGATAGAAACTCCAGTTAACAAGTGTTACATTTTCAAGAGTTCAGTCTCTCTAGCCCAAGGAATGAGAAAGAAGTGACAAAAACAAACAAAAAGCCCCAACACCCCAACCACTTTTATGCATGATAATTTGAGAATGCATTGAACAGTGCTGTAAAAGGATATTGTGCCTGGGCATCATAAAGAAAATGAAAAAGTCTACATCTGATATATCTTACATAGTTTTCATCCCCTTAAAAATCAGCATTACTGATTTGAAAAGGTTAAAAACAACATCAGGTTTCTTTTATTCTGTGATTCATGCTTCCCATTTCAAAGTCTACACCCTGTGAAGAGGAGTGCATTATCAAGGAAAGGAAAGAGGCTTGCCAGGGACAGACGGTAATTTCCCGTAGCAGGTGCATACAGCAGGTGGTACACAGTGTACCTGCAACAAAAAGGTAGATTTAGGCTAAGATTTTATTTAATATGGAAAACTTATTGCATCCTGAGCCACTACTGGGGACATGCCAAAAATTGTGTCTGCAGGATGATTTATTACATGAAAATACCACCAAACTAATCAGTGGAGTTACTAATTAATACAAATCTGCATTTTTGCATAAGCAATTAGTACAAAGAGAGTGCAATGAAAGAGGAAGTTTGACTCATTTAATCTCAGTGTCTATTCAAGCGGAAAGACCCACTAGGGCAAGGCACTAGGATCTACATTTGGAATTTTTTTTTCCCTTTTGATTAGTTAAAGGAGCTAAAAGGTCAAATTATCAATATTTAATTCAAATGGAAATGCATTTGTTCAAGAGGAAAGAAAACACTTTATTTAAACAAGGTGGGACTCTGGGGGTAAATGTCTGGATCAAAAATAATTAGATTTTGCAGTTACAACAGCATCTAAATCCCGTCTGCTAGGAATCCTTTTTCCTAATAACAGGGTTGGATTGACACCCATAGCAAAGACTTCTGGCGTTATTTAAACTCTAGCTCGGGCAGTAGCTGGCCTACTAATTACCAATACAATTTAGACATTTGCTTTAATGGTACGTACTTCTCCGACATGTTTTGTTTGAGGGGTTTTTTTTAATCAATTTGAATTATATTTTAAATCTATTGTGATTCCATAATTGTGTGCACTTGACTAAAAGAGTAATTTAAAAAGCTGATAATTACCTTGGTAGTGATGTATTTTCCATTAACTAAATAGAAGTTTACATTTACAGAATTAAAACAACAACAGCATTCATCTAACGCAGAACGGCTCAATAAAATTAATACACTGAGCCTTAAGAGAAATAAATAGTAGAAAAGGCACCTTAATCATCCGTACCAGTTTTAAGCCCAGATGTACACGTATCCTAGAGAAACCCTGAGAAAGGTGGTGCAGACGCAGTCCGGCATGAAGCCGGTGCCAGCGCGGTGTTGGAGAGCGTCGCTCCCCGACGGTGTTTGCGGAGCCGAGACAGCCGCAGCGAGCTGATCCTTCCTCGGAGCTCTCCGGCCAGCGTCCGGGGCCGCTGCTCTCCTCCCGTCCCTTCTTTCTGGGAGAGGAGGTAGTGAGGGAGCCTCGCGATGGTCCCGGGCCCTCAAACCCCAGCTGGCCTGCCCTGAGCGGACGGTCCCGGTCCCGTGGTGCGGGTGATGGAGGGGCCATAAGGAACGGGCACTAATAATTACATTTTTTTCTCTCTCCTTTTTTTTTTTTTTTTTTTTGCTCCTTGTGTGAATTCCCTGTTGGAGGAGAAGGGCGCAGGAAACGTCACAATGAAAGGAGGGAGCTCCAACAGCTCGGGCTGCCCGGGTAGTAAATCACTCACTAAATGATAAGCGCGGCTTCCTCCCTCCAATAGCTTTAAGCTATTTGGGGAGGCATCCCTTTCCCGCACTCTCGCAGGTGCAATATGAATCAATTAACTTAATTAAGATAATGCCGCAAACCCAAGAGATTTCCTTGGGAGCGGATTTCGCGCTCCGGACAACTGTAAGGCGTTTCCACTGCACTGCTCCCGCTCAGCGAGCCCCCTCCTCTGCCGCCCACCTGGGCCTGGGCTCAGCCTCGACGGCGCTCCGCGCTCGCCGATCCGGGCCCCAGCGGGCTCAGAGGTCTCCCGTGCTGCCAGGGCTGGGAAGCAGTGGCAGACGAGGAGGGAGGCGGTGGTGAAAGGGGGGCCGGGCCAGGCCGGGCCCCAGCTTTGTTGGGACGCGTGCGGTTCGCGTGCCGCGCCGCAGGGGGGAGGAAGAAAGGAAGAGGGGAAAGAGGCAGGGAGGGAGAGGAGAAGAAGCAGAAAAGAGAGAAATAAAGAAAAAGAGAGGGGGAAGGAAAAAGAAAAAAAAATAAGAAAAAAGATTCGGGTCGAAAAATAAAGAGAAGCCGAATCAGAAGCCAGATGGAGAAGGAGGAGTCTGTGAGTCAGGGAGGCAAGAAAAAAATAAAAAAAAAACTAAACCACAACCAAACCCCAAACCAAACCAAAATCAAAACCCCGATACATGCTGGGGCGACAAAATCAAGCGGCTGGGAGGTGAGGAGAGGCAGTGCAGGTGGTAACTGGAATCACAGAGGCAGGGGATGTCCTGAACGCGGACGGCAGAGCCGGATGTCTGGGAGAATGGGAGGAGAAGCGGTGCCGAAACGACGACAGGAGCGGAAAGGACGAAGCCGGCGCGGCGGAGAGCGGCGCGGCGCATAGAACGCAGCGCTCTTCCCCGGCCCCGACGGCCTGCACCGAGACGCACCCCATACCTGCCGACCTGACTCCCCTACGGTCATGCGCTGGGTTCGGCTGGCTTAAAGCCCCTCTGTCCGACTGTCTGCCGCTGCATTTGTCTGTGTGCTGATCCACAGTTTGTTGACTTTTGTTTTGCTCTCGGGGAACCTGACTGTATCGAGCACACTCAAAGGCACACGACCACTCCAAAACTCACTGCTTGCCGAGATACATCTTTCTGCCAGTGCCCTCCTCCCGTCTGCCCAGCGCCTCACGCTCTCGGGTTTATTCTCAGCCAGTCCCATCCAAATGTGGGTGACATTTTCCTACAACCGAGACAGGGCTGGACCAGACCCATCCTCCTCCTTCGCCCTCAAAACCTGTTCAAACGTCACCGTTTCCAAAACGCCGCCGCTTTAGCAGCCCCAGCAGCGTCCCGTTAACGGCGCCGCGCTCCTGAAGGGGCAGCCGGTCTGGTAAAAAAGTCTTGCCTAACCTTCCGAGGCGCGCGTACCTTCCCGGCCCCTGACTCGAGGGTACCTCTGCGGGCAGAGAGGGGCTCGCCATGAACAGGGCCTGCTGTTAGGTGGGCAGGCCCTGGCAGTGCCCTACCGGCCGTGCCTCAGAGGAGGTGACCCGAGAGTGCCCTGTTCCAGCCCCGCTTGCTCTACTCGGCGGCACAAATCGCGCTGCCGCCCCTCGCTTCACACGGAGGACGGGCCAGCTTGGAAGTAACAAAATGCGCCCGGTTGCCCTTCGTATTTCGATTATCCAGAGGGCAAACACCCTTCAGAGTCCCCCCTCCTGCCGCTACGCCAGGCCCAGGGCTATGTAGGTCACAAGCAGGAGAGACCATTTTAAAAATAACCCGACCTGGAAAAGTATCTTTCGACTCTGTCTCCGCAGGGCGGAATTACCGGCTTCGCACTGAAAGCCACATGAGGAGAAAATACAGGATTCCCCCACCCCCCCTTGTTTATTGATTGAGTGTCCGGACAGTCCCTGCCAGTAGCAAAGCTCCCCGCACAATGGTGCCGAGGGCTATCTCCCTCCTCACGAATTCGGCTGCTTTTGCAAACTCCGCCGAGGTGTTCAAACACTTTGCAGTCGTAGCTCAGCGCTTTTCTTTCAATTCCCCGTTAACGGGCAGTATTTCCATCGTATTTCCATAAAAAAAAAAAACCACAGGGAAAGCGAAACACCGCTTGCTCCAGAAGGCAGGACAGCCTGGGGGGAACGGACGCCGTTTCCCCCAGCACCGGAGAAAGCCACGGTAGGGGCTGGGGATATCTGTGGCGATGGAGGCGGAGCGGGGGGACAGCAAGGCTCTAGGGGTCGGAGGTGTCCGTTAGGTGCTGCTAAAAGGGTGGCGGCGAGGGCACCCCGGAACAATAGGAACAATGCATCTCCATAGGTCGAGGCAGCCGGCTCCGCAGCGGCCGCGGGGCGGGCGGGCGAGGCGCGGGGCTCTGCGGCTCACCGGGCCAGCCGTCGCCGGGGGGCCACCCGGTGACAGATGGCGGAGCCCGGCGGGCCACAAAGGGCGTGGCGGCTCAACGGGCGGGCGCGCGGCCGCATACAAATAAGGGGTGTCACGTGTGGGGGGGAAGCGACGCCGCGCTTGACGTGGGCGGCCATATGGCGCGTGCCGGCGGGCGGGGCGGGGCGCGGGGCGGGACGCAGGCGCATGGGGCGGTGTCGGTCGCCGCGGTAGCCAGGTCCCGGTGCCGGCCCCCCGCCGCGCATCCTCGTCCCGCTATATAACGGGAGAGCCCGGCACTGTGCAACCTCGGGAAAAAAAAATCATACGCGCGGCGCCCTCAGACGGAGAGCTGCGCCGGGGTTATGAGCCCGTCACCGCGCAGGAGAGGCTGAGCAACGGAGGTAACGGGAAAACGGCTTCTTTACCCCCATCCCCGCCGCGCGACAGGGGCTGACAGCGACTGTCGGGGTAGGAGTGGAGCTTGTGGGGTCGGGTTGGTTGGGACCTACTTCGGTTTGTATTGTTGCTTTACGGTCGCGGGAACTGGCAGTTGTTCCTGCCCGTTTGGACAGGCAGCGGAGGGTACACACACCTGTGTTCATCCATACACGCACGCATGTATTTGTGTGTATACATATATATGTGAATGTATATGTGCATCCATACACACATAGATACATATGTGCACATTCATCTATATACAACTTTTCTACATGTGTATTCGCTTCCATCTATGCACCTCTTAACTTCAAGCTCCCCCTCTTCCGCGGGGGACGATCGCCACGGTCTCCTCACAGGCTGTGCCCTGACAGGCGGGGCGCGGAGAGGCGGGGGGCGCATTGTTCCTCGCCGGTGTGCCAGGTGCGACTGGGGGATGGTCACAAACGCTCAAGAAAGGCCCCCCTCCGGAAGCGGTGGGACGATGCCCGTCCGCGTCGGAGGGGGTGACGGATACAACGCCGGGGCCAGTCCTGCACCTGTTACCGTGAGCGGGGGGCTCACAGCGCCGCCGCTCGCCGCGGGCACTCAGCGACAGTTCTGTCGGGATCGGAGTTGGTTCGCCGGGGAGAGGTTGAGCAGTTGCGGGAGCAGGTGCCACGGCGCCCGTCGGGCGGTGAGGCAGGGACGGGAGTTGCGGAGAGCAGCGGCGGCGACAAGCGTCGCGGGAGGCCATCCGTCCCTGTGTCTTGTGTGTCCCTTCCCCGATGTGACAAAAGCGTTTTGGGATTTTTTTAGACAAACAGTTTGGCCTGCCCGCGTTATGCCGCCCGGACTGCCTCCCGCACATGTAATCTGCTTATATTCCCCGTTAATATCAGCGAGTTACATAATGGCATTTGAACATATGTCAGCTTAATTACAAGGCAGGACCGCCGAGACAATTAAAAGTTTGCACTGGCACGGAGAGGGAAGCCGGGGCTTCCCGTGGGAGGGGTCGCTGGGAGGGGCGTTCGCAGGGCCACGACCGCTGTTTTGGGTGCTGATCTGGCTCTTTTCTGTCTCCTCCGCGACGCAGAGGCTCACCATGACCAAGTCGTACAGCGAGAGTGGGCTGATGGGCGAGCCCCAGCCCCAGGGCCCCCCGAGCTGGACGGACGAGTGCCTCAGCTCTCAGGACGAGGAGCACGAGGTGGACAAGAAGGAAGAGGATCTGGAGGGTCTGCATGGCGAGGCCGAGGAGGACTCACTGCGGAATGGTGAGGAGGAAGACGAGGAGGACGACTTGGACGAAGAGGAGGAAGAAGAAGAGGAGGAGGACGACGACGACCAGAAGCCCAAGAGGCGGGGCCCCAAAAAGAAGAAGATGACCAAGGCGCGCATGGAACGGTTCAAGCTGCGGCGCATGAAGGCCAATGCCCGGGAGCGCAACCGCATGCATGGCCTGAATGCGGCCCTGGACAACCTGCGGAAGGTGGTCCCTTGCTACTCCAAGACGCAAAAACTCTCCAAGATCGAGACTTTGCGCCTGGCCAAGAACTACATCTGGGCGCTCTCCGAGATCCTGCGCTCGGGCAAGAGCCCTGACCTGGTCTCCTTCGTGCAGACCCTCTGCAAGGGTCTGTCACAGCCTACCACTAACCTGGTGGCCGGCTGCCTGCAGCTCAACCCGCGGACTTTCCTTCCTGAGCAGAGCCCGGAGGTGCCGCCCCACGTGGCGGCGGCGGGCGCGCCTTTCCCGGCCCACCCCTACCCCTACCAGTCGCCGGGGCTCCCTAGCCCTCCCTACGGCACCATGGACAGCTCCCATCTCTTCCACCTCAAGCCGCCGCACGCCTACGGCGCCGCGCTCGAGCCCTTCTTCGACAGCGGCCTGGCCGAGGGCGCCAGCCCCGCCTTCGACGGGCCGCTCAGCCCGCCCCTCAGCGTCAACGGAAACTTCTCCTTCAAGCACGAGCCGGCCGCCGACTTCGACAAGAGTTACGCCTTCACCATGCACTATCCCGCCGCCGCCGCCGCCGCCGCGCTGGCCGCAGCGCCCGCTCATGCCGCCATCTTCCCGGCTACCGCCTCACGCTGCGAGATCCCGGTCGACGGCCTGGCGCCCTACGAGGGGCACCCCCACCACGAGCGGGTCCTCAGCGCTCAGCTTAACGCCATCTTCCACGACTGAGCCTCCCCCAGTTGCGGGAAGGAGAGGGGGAAAGCCGAGCCCCCGCCGCTCGCCGGCGGTCACCGCCTTGTTTACAG
This sequence comes from Tricholaema leucomelas, assembly GCA_013400475.1. NCBI lineage: Eukaryota > Metazoa > Chordata > Aves > Piciformes > Lybiidae > Tricholaema lacrymosa > Tricholaema leucomelas. The sequence continues at coordinate 48,720 of WAAF01009838.1, read as the reverse complement.
GGGGCAGACCGGCGAGTCCCGCCGCTGCCTTGCGGGCGCCACGTCCCCGCTCACCGGCTGTCTTGCTTCCGCTCCTCGGAGCGACGCTGTAAATCTGGGGTGGGGGCACTAGGATCGCGTCAATTACCTGATCGGGATAACAAAAATCACAAGCAATAATTAGGATCTATGCAATTTTTAAACTAGCGATGGGCCAATTACAAAATATATATGAAATCTATATTTTTCAACCAACGTTTTACTACTTGTTACCTTTCCCATGCTGAATTATTTTGTTGTGATTTTGTACAGAATTTTTAATGACTTTTTATAACGTGAATTTCCTATTTTAAACCATGCAGCTTCATCAATTTTTATACATATTGGAAAGGTAGAATTATATCTAATTTATACAAAATAATTTAACTAATTTAAACCAGCAGAAAAGTGCTTAGAGAAGTTATGTTGCCTTAGCACTTCATTCCTTTCAAATAGTTGATGAAAAAAGAAACCCTGCACAATCCAGACAATTTCTTTCCCATAAAAGTATCCTTTTGTTTTGTTTGTTTTGTTTTGCTTGTTTCCCCCTCTGCAACAACAACCAGATCCCCTAGGTCTTGAGAAGATGTAAGAATAAAAAACTTATTTTCTATTAAAACATATCAATTCAACACATTACTTGCACAAACTTGTATATAAAGATTATAAGCAAATGCCAACACCCTTTTTAAATTGAAAGCTGCTTGACGATCACATACAATTTGCACTGTTTCTTTTTAGTCTTTGAACCCTTTGGCATTCTGTGATTTTTTTGGAGAGAACTTGAAGATGTTAATGTTTCCAGGTGATAAAAATGCATGATTTTATACACGTTCACACAATCCGTGGTTGTCATATGCTCATGTTATAAATCGGAACCTAAAACTAATCAGGTTGTTAAAGTCGGGCTATATTTGTAGTCGATTAGTACAGTAGCTTGAAACAAATTCAAACCATTTAATCCGTAATTAGAACAATAGCTATTGCATGTACAATGCAGTCCAGAATAAGTGCTGTTTGAAATGTAACGCTGGTTCAACTGGAATCAATCTGTACTGTAATTTTGTTTGTAATCCTGTATATTATGGTGTAATGCACACTGGGATTTTAGAAAAACATCCATCCTTTGGCAGCAACATAGTATTGAACATTTGGTCGAATGTTGCATTTCTCCTTAAACGTGATTATATTTTTTTTCTTAGTGTAAGTAATTCCTATGGGATTATCGGTTTATTTGGATAGCTCATGAAAGGTGCAACACTTATTATTTGTAGAATAAAATTGGACTAAAAAAAAGAACACGGATGCTTTACTTACTTCGAGGGGTTCCTGGGGAAGGTGGAAGGGGGGTTGTTCGTTTGTTTACAGCGACACCAACCATTCGCAGTGCTGATTTGTTGAATTGGGTAAACGGGGGCAGAAACGCGGTTCGCCGGTTTGAAGCGGGTGCCGGTATGGGCTGCGTTGGGCGCCCCGCACCCGCTCGTGCAGTTCGCGGACCGGGAGGCTCAGTTCGGCCCGGTCCGGCCGCCTGCCCGCGACTCGCAGCTTCACAGACCGTCGTGGGAGCGTTGGGGCGTCCCGTGGTACCAGCCGGGCTCTCCACACCCAGCCGGGGCTGGAACCCCGGAAAATGCCGTTTCGGCCCCGCCGACAGCTGGTGCTCCTTGCCCCACAAGCCAGCCGCGGATCTAGCGCTATCGATTCCCCGTCTACCCTTCGTTACAGACGCGAAACGTACTTCCTTAATCTTCACTACTAATCGAGGGGCTTAAGAAACTCGGAGACAAAACCTGCGGGGGAGCAATTGTCCTAATGACCAGGAATAATTATCAACAGGTCTTGACCCTCGGAAACAGATTGAAGACGTTTCCTAAAGTACTCTACGTGAACCTGTCACAAAACAGAGGTATTTCACAAATAATTCACAAATTCGGTAGAGAGCGAATAGACTCTCCTGTCGGTGAGTCTTTTTTTTCACGAGAAACCGAGCTGTAGACTTCTGTTTTGAAAGGTGCTTTACAGCTCCGGAAATCCAGCAAACCTGTATGAGCACTGCAGCACCCTCATGGCCAGCTAAAAACGCACAGAACGTTAACTGCAACGCCGGTTGACGCATTTTGCAGCATCTCCCTGTGTTTCACCCTAGCTTGCAGCTTCGTGCTTCACAATTTGCTGCACTGGAGCAGTTTGAAAGCAAAAGGCAACTTTTCAAGCCTTTCTCAGTCAGTGGCAGAAGAATTAAATATACCTGGTATAACCCGAAAGCAGAAAAAAAATTACTTTCTTTTTTTCCAGGTAAAACTGAAAAAGCTGACCCAGGCTTTTCTTGCCTTTTAGTTATGTGCTGCCCTCTTAAACATAAAGATTCTTCTAGTCAGTCAAGGGGCAACTCACATGCCACCATCTTTTATTCAAAGGCAGGCACAGATGTTCCTTCTGCAGGGGAGGTTTTAATTTATGAAAATGATATTGTTTATGCATGAATGCACTCTGCATAACACACAGTACTTCCATCTGATGAGAGAAATGCCACAGAACCAGTGCCAATGTCAGGAACATATTCTGCAAATTTAGTTGCTTAAATGTTTAATGAATATTTGGAAGGCATTTCCAAACCACAAGAAACCTTTTCAATTACCTTTTCTTTTTCCACAGTTAATAACAAAATTCAACTCCTCTAGCCAATGCAATTTACTTAGAAGATCTACCTAGGCTAGCCAATTGTTTGCCACTGTAATTCTTTAGAGAAAACAATATTTTAATGCTACAATCAATCCAACAAGGAAAAAATGAGGCTTTTTAGTAACTAGAGGCTCTGTTTTAAAAAACAGTTGTGAGTTTTGTTATTTCAATTAGTTTAGGATTTCTTCCCACCATACGTCCCCTATATAAAATATTGGAGATCTCCCCCTTCTCTTTGCTCATGCTTTAATGCCTCCATGTTATTTACTTTTTCACTGTTAATATCATGCCAAATCTCAAAATCTCTGTGATGACTCCCACAGGAAGGTCGATCAAGGTCTCTTTCAAAGGAAAGAATTACTCACACTGTCCCTCTCCTATAACATATCGCTAATTAACCAAGGCTATAGCAGTATTACCTAACTTCCTCATGTGGAAGAAACTCTGGGTTTGAGTCAGACCTACACATATACTGGCTAATCCAGTACAGGCCTAGGACTCTATTTTTACTGTCTGTTTGTACTCCTTTATGCTATACTTCTGACAGCAGAAATTGTTCTGCCCACAGTGTATTCTTGAGAAGACCCTGGTGCAAGTTCTGCAGGCGCAGTGCACAACTAACAGTCACAGCTTGCAGCTTTTCCCTTCTTGGTTTCCCAAAGCAACAGAAGAAGGTCTGAAGGTTGTAGACCCATTATGACCTGTGATACAGTGGAGGACCCACCTATGTCAGAAAGGTCTGAAATGGAGGAATTCCAGGTTGGATCCATCTGATGACTGAAGCATCAGATTTTAAACAGACAAATGAAAAAATGCTTGAATATCTTTAGACACTCACCCAGTTCCTTCAGGCAGATTGTCCAAGAGAAAAGAAGTAGATTCAAGGAGAATGAAGATTCTTGAATTCACCAGAAGACAATGGGGCATTGCTTTCTCCAGAAAATACTGTTCTAGAATTTTAATAAGCTCATATTAAACAGCAACATACAATACCAGAGGCAATAGGTATTAATAGAACCAATTCCAAGCTAAATATTAAGAGCAAGTAAAACAAATATTTTCTACAATTTCTAAAAGCAGAAATTCTTGCAACTATAGTAACTGATTAAAACTGGATCCACTATGACCTTAACAATTGCTTTTGATATAGTGAAAATGATTTAAAAAAAACCTAAGAAGTAAAACCCCACAATACTTCTGTAAAAAGGAGCACTTCATAAAACATTCTCGGAAATTATAGTTACATTCCATGTTCAAGTATATATATAAACTAAGAATTAAATAAAATCCAACATCCCCCTAAAAAAAAACAAACCTCAAACAAACCCAACCCAAGCCCCAAGAAAATAAACAAACCACACCAACACTGCCCCCTTAAAACCAAACAAAAACCCCACAACAAAACCCACTCAGTTTTCACTCATTCCTACTGAGGAAAACCTCACAGAAATGAAACTTGGAGTTTCCTGGTACTGCATCAGGGAAAATATACAGAAAATTTACTTCATTTTTATTGACCAGGATGTGTTGTATGGTAATAATTTCAGAAATTATAACCCTTGTAACTCAGAAAATATAAACACCCTTTCCTTATCTGAAAATCTTGTATTACAAAACCCTTAAAAAACATAGTACATGAATACATGTCAAAACAGTGAGCTGAAGATCTACAAATAAACTGTTATTTAAATATGCACATAAGTGTTTTTTTAAATAATTCATATATGTATTTAACAAACTGTCAGAAGCTATGCAATACAAAATTAAAACTGACAATGCTCTCAAAGCATTCTCTTAAGTATTTAGGTTGCCTACAGGGTATGTAAAACATAGAGTATCAGCCTTGGCTTTTAGTTTCCTAGCTTGTAATAGTTTGCGGCACGGAGTTAACTGCATTTTGTATGAAATAAAATAGAAGCAACTAAGATTTACACTGGTTGCCAATATTTCAGCGACAGAACAATAGAAAAGAAGATTCAGAGTAAAGCTTTATTACCTTACAAAGCCAGCATATCAACCTTAATGAAAAAGAAAGACAAAATGTCTTTGCGTCAATGCAATCTCATTTTATATTCTTTCTCACTACCAAATCTTCCTCCATTGTTCTGAGGCCACTTTCAGTTCAAGCTTCAGGAATGAGTTCAACTTTTAACTCTATTCTTGTGACTTTTTGCTTCTGCTTAATAATTTCACTCATTCTTGTTCTACTCTTTGCAGAGATTTGTCCACCTCTACATTTTTTTGTTTCCCTGTTCCTGTCCAAGCATATAGAAAGGCACATAGCAACAGCAATGCTGTCTTCTACAGTCATGGTAAATAAATACACAAGAGCTGAATTAATTTGAAAGCTATAAAAGATTCCTGTAATATAAGAAGAGAACACATTTAGAAGACCTAATATTTGCAAAAGAATTGCTGAAGTATAACTGACTACGCTAAACCTTCATTGTATAAGCAGTCATTGTAGCTGGAAAAATATACCAGCCAAGGGGATGCTGCCAAATTCAAAATTCAGGTTTCTCCAAAAGCAAATCTCTATTAGCCACTGAAACAAGCTAGCTACCAGAAATGGGCAGCTAAATCCTCCGGACTGGCCATAAGGTATTTTCCTCACAGTATCCCCACACATCTTCCTAATTCCTGTCCCGTAGTTTCAGCATCACCTTGTCCATGGATTGAAAAACTCATCTTTCTCTTTTAATGTCTATTCACCTAGTTGCATTTTAAACCCATTTTTCTTGAGGGAAAGTGAGACTCCCACTACTTCTTAGCATCTAGAAAGCATGACATAACTTCCTCCACCCAGAGAGGAATGTTGTTAGTCTAAGAGAGGTCACGTCAACTCTTTGTTTCCTACTGCCTCTTGTCCAGGCCCAGAGAATGCTCCCTCTCCTCTGCTAGTCCATCTTTCTGTGCTCAAGGCTGCTATCCTGGTATGGAATGAGTTTGTTTAGCTATCTGGACTGTTAGCTGCATTTGGCTACACACTGCTCAGCCTACCTTGGTCAGATGTGTTGGTTCCCATTTGTTCACACTTATTTCCACTCTTTTTATAAAACAGCCTCATAGTACAAAACAGTACTCATAAATATTATTTCTCTTGTACTGCTAGCTACTAGGGCCTTAAGGCCACTACTGAGCCCTAAAACCTCTGACCAGCCTCACCTGTAACCCCTCCCACCAACCACACCCAGAGGTCTGGAAGTCTATTTAAGTTCCACTTGGGGCTATCACTTTCTTCAGAGATAATGTTGGACAGCGCTTTCCAGCTCCACTACAACCCTGACCTGGCTGTGAGTCCTGCTGATCTGTAAACTAATGTGCTTCAGGGCCTTGCCTTGTCACTATGAACTTACCTGATGGTTTGAAGTCTCTGGCATGCTCTCTGGCCTTTCCTATTCAGGTACCATCATATAGGTCCTGGCCAGAAAGGCCTCTGGGGTTCCCCTTGGCTTCCTGGGTCTTAGGGTACAGCTGGTCCTTGCTGCGCCCTGACAATGGCTTTGTTTTTCTTCCTGGTGTGCCATACATACATATATATATATATATATATATGTTATTCCTTTCTACTTTAAGTTTCTTTGCATCTGAAAAAAAATAATAAAAATATTATATCTGGACTATTTCTTGTTTTTTAAAATTCAGTGTGCAAATCTGAAAGTTGTAATGTTTCAAACCAAGTCTATCAGAGTAGACTTGCTTAG
>WAAF01009838.1:1812-42259 GCA_013400475.1 Tricholaema leucomelas | reverse complement strand
AATAAGTGTCTATCTCAGAGTTACAAAGAATTGTGTATATTGAGAATTTGTTAACAGCAGGGGATCAGGAATTAGTAGACTTTTTATATTCTTCCTACGGAATTAGTAGACTTTTATATTCCTCCTGTGGGTTTTTTACTGTTAGAAGTTCTTGCTACTATATAAACTTTCTTACTATTTTATGGTTTTTATCTACTACATTTTAGTATATTAGCAATTTAATACACATTTCAAGTAATGTCAATAAAAGGGTGTTAGACATTTTAATGACATCAGCTGAAGGGTATTACAAGTCTCTCAGGAACTGCACCAACCCTCCACTGATGAAACTAAAAAATAGAACTGTTTTATGATTCTAAAACAGTTGTCAGCTTATCCTTTCCTGTACCTTATGAGAAATTATCTGGGGATGATATATAATATACATAGGTGGAACAGACTAATAAATGGTCTCAGAAACAAATACAAGTGACTGCAGGGGATTATAAAGGGCATACAGCCTCAAAATTGATTCAACTGTATCAAATCTTGTGTTGTGCTTTATTTTCTAGTTAATGATCTAGCTCTCTTTTTGAATGACATCAGTGCAAACACATTAAAGACCACTGATGCTAAATAACAGACACAGATTTAATTGATTCATCAACTGTTGCACTAGAATGATAAATTGGCAAGGCAAATTTGTTTGGCTAGCAGTTTTTTTCCTGTCTTGTCACATGGTTATCTTTAGGCAAAAAAAAAAACCTGCGCAAAGCTTCCACAGTTTACACAATTTCAATTATTTGCACTTTGTTTTATTTGATTATTTTAAAGTCAAGGTATTTATATCCCAACAAAGATCTAAGGGACAAAATATATTGACACAAAGTCAGAACAAGACTATTGACACTAGCAGCTTTAAGCAAGCAGAAACCTTTCCATAGTCCTGTTATGATTCAGAAAGGTGAATTGGCAAGGGCTGCTTTTAAGTGAAAACAGTATCAATGGCTTGATGCAAATCGAAAAGGGTTTACAGGTTGCCTAGTTAACAAATGCTTGCAGCATTCTTCAACTGTGGCAAAGTAATAGTTGGAAATAAGTATAAAAATCTGTATCATAGTGACTTATGTGTTTTAACACTGTCCTCAGCTACATAAATAGCACTTAATGGAACTATTAATAAAAGCAGCTTAACAGCTACGAAATTGCATACAATCTCTCAGACTTGTCTGGTTTGATTACAATCAAGATTTCCTTACCTGCACCAGACTCTCTTGTAGAGAGACAAATGTCATGAGTAGTCTTCAATATTTTGACATGCCATTCAAGCTGTAATCTCTAGCAATCCACAAAAGGAAATATCTTAAATTTATTGCTTTATTTCTCAGTGGGATATTGTGTATTTGTGGTGCTATAAATACCAAAGATAGAATTATTAAACTGCTCATTTGAAAAAGGCCGTTCCACGACACCAGGATATTATACATCTCAGAACTAAAAAGCCCTTGCTGCTTTCCTTTAAGCTCTTGTGGACACAGGAGCACCTTATAAGTTGGAATTTATACTGAGCTCTAATCTGATTGTCAACAGGGAATCTTACAACCCCTCTGAGTAAGGCTGTCATACCTCCAAAGAGCAAAATCTATCATTTACAGGGTGGGAGTAAAGAAGTGAGCTTCCCATTCTGCATTTAAGCTTTGAGGGTGAGGGATGACTGTGTAGCCTTCTGGGTATACTTTCTGCATTGGTCCACTTGATACAGAATGTAATACATGGTTTATAGCAGATTCTGAGGCATTTTATTCCTCACTTGTTGTGAATGGTGCACACACAATTGTGAACCTTCACCGAGGCTTATGATAACACTGTTTTGCAGCATGAATCTCGCTGTGGTATTTAAGGGTAAGCCACTTCCACAACTCGTGGAAGACAACGTTTTCAGTATGAAAGAGCTGTTATAACTTTGTGTCTAAAGCCGAGTATCAGTCACATCAATGTGTCGTGGAGGGGAATTCTGCTGCCTATGCCGGTTTGCGGCGAAGAGGAGAAATCAATCGGTGCGAGATAATTTTATATAAAAATATACATTTATTAAACTCAATATTCTTAACTCTCGACACCCCCAACCACTATATTAAATATGATACAATTCACGGTTATGAGAGAAGCTCTAATCTGATTGTCAACAGGGAATCTTACAACCTCTCTAAGTAAGGCTGTCATACCTCCAAAGAACAAAATCTATCATTTACAGGGTGGGAGTAAAGAAGTGAGCTCCCATTCTGCATTTAAGCTTTGAGGGTGAGGGATGACTGTGTAGCCTTCTGGGTATACTTTCTGCATTGGCCCACTTGATACAGAATGTAATACATGGTTTATAGCAGATTCTGAGGCATTTTATTCCTCACTTGTTGTGAATGGTGCACACACAATTGTGAACCTTCACCGAGGCTTATGATAACACTGTTTTGCAGCATGAATCTCGCTGTGGTATTTATTTTAAGGTTAAGCCACATCCACAACTCGTGGAAGACAACGTTTTCAGTATGAAAGAGCTGTTATAACTTTGTGTCTAAAGCCGAGTAACAGTCACATCAATGACAACAGAAAGGCAGAAGGTACATCGGACTCTGACAAAGAAAAAGAATTTCTGCAGTTAGAGCACTCCTTCACTGCGCTCCCTGAGGAAGTCACAGTGACGCGTGAGTGGCGCCAGCGCGCCTTTTAGCCCTTCTCCCTGTGGGCGTACGAAGCATCAAACTTAATCATAGTATCATAGTATCATCAGGGTTGGAAGAGACCTCACAGATCATCAAGTCCAACCCTTCACCACAGAGCTCAAGGCTAGACCATGGCACCAAGTGCCACGTCCAATCCTGCCTTGAACAGCTCCAGGGACGGCGACTCCACCACCTCCCTGGGCAGCCCATTCCAGTGTCCAATGACTCTCTCAGTGAAGAACTTTCTCCTCCCCTCGAGCCTAAACTTCCCCTGGCGCAGCCTGAGGCTGTGTCCTCTCGTTCTGGCGCTGGCCACCTGAGAGCCAGGGCCCCGGGCTTGGGCCGGTATCTAGCGCTGTGGGCGTCAGAGAAAGCCTCATCAGGCGGCAGCAACGGTGCTAGCCTGTACTGGGCCCACTTCCCGGCAACGTCCTGCCTTGTCGTTGCCAGCGAAGAGCTCCCGCTCTGCGGCGGGTGACGCTCCTCCGGCCCGCCGCTCTCCCGCCGCCCAGAGGACGCGGCGCGCGGCCTGGCACGTGCACCCTCCCGGCTCGGCGGCGGCCCCGCCCGAGGGGCGGGGCGGGCGCTGCCTTGGCAGCAGCGAGGACGCGGCGGAGGGCCGCTGTCGCTCCGCCATACTAGGCGCCGCGGCCCCTGTTCTTCGCAAGCAGAGGCGGGCCTGGCCCGAGTGTCCGGCCGGCGGACGCCCCCCGCAGAAAGCCGCGCTCGCGAGCGATGGCCGCTGGTGCCGGTCGCTCTCGCTGCTCGGAGGGTGTGGTGGCGGAGAGGCAACGAAGGGTGGCCCCGCTAGCGGCAACTTCGCCGGCCGAGGCGGGAGAAGAGCCATTCCTTAGGGGCATCTTCGAGATCAGCAAGAGGAGCTGCGACGTGGTGCTGAGCGCCCGGCGGCTCCGCTGGAGCCCCATCCTGCCCGAGAGCCCCACAGGTGGGACGGGGCGGGGCAGGGGGTGTCCACCGCGGGGGCCGAGCTCAGCCTAGGCCGGCTCCAGGAGTGGGCGGTGGGATCCGGGCTGAGGCGACCTGGTCTCCCACGGTGCAGCGGGGAAAGTCGAGCTGTGCCTCAGGCCCCTGCGGGAAGAGTTGCCTTAAAATGGAGCTACCTTAGACTAGTTAAAGTCAGCAGGGTCAGACATGCCTCTTGCCTCAAAGTGACTCCCTCTGGTGATAAAAAGAAAAAAAAAATGTTCATAATGCAATGAATAGTTCTCACTGGAGAGACCCTTTCCTTCTCGTGGGTGATAGAAAAAGGACAAAAATGTTAAGAGGTGGTGGTCTCAGGGCTTCTTAGCCCCCAGCAGAGCAGTAAGAGAATTTGATTTTGTTTCTGCTGCATCAGGTTTACTTGGCTTACTCTGTTTCATGGGTACACAAAGCAAAACCTATGTAAGGTGGGTATGGTTTTGTGAGATGTGCAAGAGTTTTGTAAGGAAGATCCTGTAGGAGGTTGTCCTTACTCTCTGCATTTCTGGTACAGCAACACCCTGTGAGAAAGGGCTATTGGAAAGGATTGGATCAAGTGAAACAACACAGAAAAGCTTTAGAAGTAGAGGCATGCTTCTTAAATTTACCCTTTTTTTTTTTTTCTCCTAGAAATTGTGAGAACAAACTTAACTTTCAAAACAGCATACACACCCTTAAAAGTGCTTGTTTATTGCAGTGACCTCCCAGTGCTTATATGGAGGAGGAAATGTGTTGCGTTCAGGACTGCAGAGTTTCCAGACAGCATAGTTGCCTTCTGGTATGGCGTAGTTAGCTTATGCAGGCCCAAAATATCAGATCTATTTTAGTATTAATCTGGACAGAACTTAAAGTTTAGTATAAGATCCAGCCATACAGAGAAAAGGAGTTTCTTCCACATAACATGATAATTAGTCTTCTCAAAACAGTCTTGTGTGCTGCAGAGGCTCAAGAGTGATGTGTTAATGCAGTGTTTTGCTTGGACTTCAGTACCTACTTTTGCAGCAGGACCAATGAGTTCTGGTAGCAGCTACGCTGATGTGTGTGCAGTTCTTTCTCCTGTAGAGCCAGTCTGGGTGCTTAGTGTTACTGTCACATAATATTGTAGCCTGTCATCCTCTCTTTTGGGTTTAATTGCAGATCTCTGATTATGGGATCCAAAGTGTGATGTATTAATTATGATGTATTAATTATTTAGCTCCATGTGCAGTGCTCTAATTCGATGGCCACTTTATGTCCTGGTGACTGTAATGTAGTTTGAATTGCTGTATATCAGGAACTAGGGTCCACAACCATCTTTTAATTGTCACCAATGAAGGACTTTAAGGTACAGACAGGAAAAATGAATTTCAGTCTCTATTGCCCCATGCTTTCAGGAATGTAAATTAAGGCACAGCCTCAGGCTGCGCTGGGGGAAGTTTAGGCTCGAGGTGAGGAGAAAATTCTTCACTGAGAGAGTCATTGGACACTGGAATGGGCTGCCCAGGGAGGTGGTGGAGTCGCCGTCCCTGGAGCTGTTCAAGGCAAGGTTGGACGTGGCACTTGGTGCCATGGTCTAGCCTTGAGCTCTGTGGTGAAGGGTTGGACTTGATGATCTGTGAGGTCTCTTCCAACCTTGGTGATACTGTGATACTGTGATATATATATATATATATATATAATTTAAAAGCAAAATTCTGCCCCTTAAGTTGTGACTTTGTGTAAGACCTTTTCATCCTTAGATTAGTCAATGCAGACATTCAGAGCTTTTTTGTCTTAGTTCCTGCAAGCTAGTAAAGTACACGATGCTTAAAATCAGGCATATTGCAGAGGGCAGAAATTCATGAGTCTTCTGGAAAACAGCACTGGCATATTAGTGTCAGTTGCATCAGGATTTGGGCTTTTACTGCACATTTATTAAATGTATGCCAACATTTCTTTGTGTCCAACAATGGACCATTTGGCTTCTGAATATTTTGGTTTCTGAGAAGCTCTTAATGTCCTACTTCTTTACTCACTTCAGTGGAAAAGGCAATCCGGTGTCTTCCAAATTCTGGAGTTTTCCTGAAGTCTGTGGTAGGCTTTAAGTTTTTACTTTAGGATTTCCAAAGTATTAAATATCTTGTATTTGACAGGAGATAACAGGGTTTTCACTTCCTCTGTTGGTATACATGTCATCACAATGTCATCTGTGGCTCTCTTTGTAAATGAGATAGTCTCTATTAGGCTGTTTCTGATACTCTTCTATCCTTCTGGCTATGTTGTGATGGCAATACAACAATATATCTTAGCAGCATTTGGAAGAATGCTTGTGACCCTGTTCTTTGGACCATCTTGGCTCTATGTGGGCCTGTCACTGCAGATGAGCTGAAGAGATGCTGAAAGTATCACTGTGTAGGGCTTGTTGGCCTCACAGTTAAGAATTCAACAAAAGTCTTGTCTGCTTTCCCTTCCATCTCAGATACAGTAGATCAGGATGGTTTTCTGTCTTTGCACTTCTAGAGGTCAAATACAGATTTTGGAGCTTGGATGCTTTTTTTTTTCTCCCCCATTCTTGGATCTCAGTAGCAATTGCCCTAGGGTGCTGCAAGTGTGGGGTCTGTACTGGTGCTAGAAGGAGCTTGCTACGTTATGGTCTCATTCATGTAACAAAAATACGATAGTGCAGTGCTTGGGCCAAGCTGTCAGTAGGTAGAAGAGAAGGCCGGTGGCTGGGATTTGGTTTAAGTGTACTTTCTCCAAACCAAAAGCTTGGTAATAAAATTTGCCTTAGGTCAGGTCTTTGCACTTTGCCAGTGACGATAAATGTTAACTGCTTTGACTTGTACATAGTAAATCTTCCTATTGTAGGAAAAGACCTTTCATCTGTGGCAGTCATTTCAGTCTATCAAGTCAGAGAATTGACAAGTAGTCACTTTTCTACGTGTTCCCTAACCTCCTATCCTCAATAGCTCCCCGTAAGTATTCCGGTCTTATTAAGTTCTGCAGTTTTGTAGTTCCCATTACATGTTCATACATGTGATAAGTTGTGCACCTTCAGCTCCTTCAGTTTATAAATAGAACTCAAAGCTTCAGCTTAAAGTACCCAAGCAGGTAACATCTGCTGTGCCTGGGCTTGATCATGTCACACGCACGTATGTGTAGTTCTGCCTCACTGCACTCTTTCTGTGGAGCTTTTGGCAGCGTGATTATCAGGCAGACTTCCTTCTTTGCTTTCTCTTTGATTTCTGCAGCTTCTGTCTCCTAGAGGTTTTTGGCTACCTATGTTCGCTGAGGATTTTTGATGGCTTCCTTTGTTGTTCGCTCTTGAGATGTTATAGTAAGCTCCCCAGCAAGCTTTTCTCCCCTCTCAAATAAGAATGACCTATTATGAATTTTACATGTTCTCTATAAAGCTTTGGACACGAGTAAGGTCTGGACAGGCACCTGGGTGTGTGGTCTAGGAGAGTGAATGTGTCAACTGTGAATGTGGGCAGTGTTAGGCATGGCTTGGCCAGCCTCTCTGAAACATGGCAGTTTTACAGCCTGGGTGTGCAACTTGGCTGAGCTTTTTCTTTTCGCAGACACCAGATACCCTCTGATCCGTAGCTGGCTGCTTGCTTTTAACAATGCAGTGGGCGTTGTGATGAGAAGTAAAGCTCAAAGGCACTAGTTACTTGTTTTTTTTTTTCCTTTAGCTTCATTCTATGTGACTTTCCTGTGCTATAAATATAGTGACAGAAAATAAGAAAAAAACAGGGCTTCTCTCTCTGCATTAATAATCCATCTCCAGACTGTAGAGCTGCTCATTTTGGATGCTGCTTCAAAACCATAGCAGAGAAAGATACCTTAAGTACATATTTTCATATTACATGTAATGTTTAGATATTCCCAGAAGATAAGACGACTGAATGATGGAAGAAAATAATTACTTATATTTAAAGACAAACGCTCAGAGTGGAATTTTTGGTTTTGACTTGGCTAAAATTTAAAAGCTAATAAAATGATTAGCAGCAGTGGATGTGAGAACCATTTGTATTTTAGAACAGATTCAGTACAACTAGTGACAGTTCAGTCTTCTCTATGCTGTTCTTCTTATGGCTTGATTTTGCTGTTGAATGAGAAGTTTAAACCTAATATTTCTTTATAACCTTCAGCATCTTTTACAAGATTGACAGAGAATTTTCCAATTTACAATAATTGCAGGTTTTCAGCAGATTTCTGTCAGGTAGCAAATGGAACAAAGCTAGCATTTGCTCAGTGTTTTGCTGGCGTGTGAAGCCCAGAGTCTTTTGATCCTTATGAAAAAGTGGGTTCTCTTGTGTGTAGTGTGCTCGACTGAAGGGTATATGAAGTTGTTCCTTCAGACTGACAGTGTGTAGGCTGGACTGAGTATTTGGACAGTAATTATGACTTGGATAAAACTTGCTATTTTTAATACAGTTAATCAAAGATAATATTCTAAGCTAAGAAAGTATGATCTATGAAGCAATACAGAAGTTAATTTATTATTGAATGCATATTTTCATAACGAAGTGAAAAGATTAATGTGTTTAAGTATGCTATTCTTATACTGTAGTTCTTGTTGATATTAATCTGAAACATGAAATTATAAATGTTCTACATAAATACATCAATAAGGAAAAAAAATAACTGGTGTATTTTAACAGTGAAAGAGTTAGCATTAAAGGACTTAGAATTAATTCCGAGTGCATAGTGGCCTGCTGCCAAGGCTATTTAGGAACAGATGTGGCTGAAATAGATACCAATAGTCTGTTTGGGATCTCTAAAGTAAGACATCTGTCAGTCTATCGGTCAGTCAGGAATAATGGAAATGGGAACTGGCTGCTGCAAAACGTGAAATACTGAAGTTCCACATTGGTCAAATTCGGAGCTTTTGATTCTGCTTCTGACATGTAGAGAATACAGTTTCTTCAAGTGGTTTATTGTCCGAACTGGAAAACTAATGTTAAGGAAGAGACATAAAAATAGTAGGAAGTGTAATTGAGAGTCAGATGTGTATGTGTGACATTAATTTGTGACTTTAAGATGTAATGGAAGGAAGAAATCACCCAGTTTTAGAGAATCCTGTGAGGAACATGTAAGATGTTCCTAAATCTTTTCAAGGGAGTTCATAAAGCTGATGTCATTTAGATAAATGCTGCATGAAGCTGCAAAAAAGTTTATTAATCTACAACTTCTTGTTAAAAAAAAAATTAAGGAAATGGGGTGTACTAATTGAAGGCATCTTAAAATTTGTTTTTTTATTTCAGATGACTTAATGCCTTAATTCTCTGTGTGTATTTTGTCCTTTTTCAGCAGATCAGGCCATGGCTATGCTTCTGTGGCATAATTTACATCATTTCATGCTTGTGGGTGTTTTCCCTGCATTTTGCATGTTTATGAGCCTCTCTGCTTATGCTGAAAAGGATTTACACACCCTGGGCATCTAAAGGTGGCTTTTGTATGTACAAAAGATATCTAAATCTTTGTTCCAGAAAATAAGCTTCTGTGCTAGGTCTAGGAAATTGTGTTTGCGTTTAGGTTTACGTACATGTTAAGTTATGCAAGTGTTAGTGACTTAGATTGCGATGCTACATGAATCTGAAAAAATAGGACTTATATAGCTTTCATACAAAGTAATAACACTTTTTAAATGGTCTTTTAAATGCAAAACTATTTCTGTTGGTGGTTTGTGGTTTGTGTTACCTTAAAGTTGTTGTAGACCATAAAATGACAAGTTTTAGAGTTGCCTAAAGGTGATCGTTGTTTTTTTTTCTCTTTCTTTGTTTCTGCTGTTGCACTGTGTAGTAATTAGTCCTTGTACTGTTAGTATAGATAAGGTGATGGTCTGCTTTATTTATCTCCTGTGCCTGCTTGTTGAGTGAGGAATGGTGACTAGCTGGGTGCTTAGTGTGTTATGCATCACCAGGCATTTGGCACACTAGTAACAAGCCAGACGTAGCTGATGCTGTTTTTTGGCTGCAGAGCAGGCAAAAAAAAAAAAAAAGATTGGAATCAAGGAGCAATCAAGAACAGTGTGGTGGGAGTGAGCTGATATATTAAGAGTGTAAGGGTTTTGGTGAAGTGCCATATGGGTGTGGGAGTGATTTGTGGGTACTGTGGAGAGGGATATTGGCGAATGAGGGGAAACTGTAGCTGTTACTGAGCAGATGGGAAGATATCCAGGGTGGTGTTACAGCACATGAGGTTCGTGTGATACAGGGTAGGGAAATCCCTGGAAAGTCAGAGGCGATGTAATTTGGTGGCGAGGTAAAGAGAGATCATTAAAAAATAAATGTCATCAGTCTTCTGTGATGTTCCTGTTTGTAGAAGAATTGCCAACTCTTGACTGTTTCCTGTGCAAAAGTGTACATGAGTAAATTGATGGTCTTGCTTATGTACCATGATGGAAAGAATTCAAAAGTGTGTATTAAAAAGAGTTGATGTACTAACCAATCTTTGATGTCCATGCTAGTGCTGTTCTCATGTTTGTGATCGTGCTATAGGGCTAAGGGTCCATTCCTCAGTGTAAATGAATGTTCTTTTAAAAAATTTAGAACCAGCATGCAGTCAAATCCCTTATCTAAGCATAAATCTTGTGTCTCAGTTTCTAATTTGTCCTCTTCTTTGTTGCAGTTAGGGCCACACTTCAGCCTTTTTTTTTTTTTCTTTTTTTCCATTCTACATGCTGTTGTAATCTTTCCTTGCTTGTCATTTTATCTGCAGCTGTTTCTCTCCCTGGACTGTGTGCAGGATGTAGTTCTGTAGCACCTTATGTGGGATAGTTGTGGGGATCATGGTGCCTAATGGGGCCTTCTACTATGCTCTAGTGGGAGGTGTCCCTGCCTATGGCAGGGGGTTGGAGCTGGATGATCCTTAAGGTCCCTTCCAACCTAAACCATTCTATGATTCTATGATTCATTCTATGATTGTAAATCCATGTAAGTGTGCTTCCATAACTTTTTATGGAACTGTTTAAGACAATAAATGAGTTGGAATTCAAAATAATGTGTTCTTTTGCATTTTCTTGTTTTGTGTCTTGGCAAAGCATGTGCTCACATTAAGACATTTCTAGCTTTATTTCACAGCTCCAAAATAAAAATAAGGCAGGAAAGTCTGTCATCTGCTTGTGTCAGAGTCAAAATAAACAAAAGTTATATAAACAAAAACTCTTTCATCGTAGGTATCTTATTTATAAACTTTGTATGTTACAAAGCAGCAAGTAAATAATACAGTGGTTGCATTTATGCAAACCCCAAACAAATAGGTATTAGACAGAAGGAATTCCTTTTTATTCACTGTTTAACTTAGATATATCCAGCTATATTATGCACTGCCTTTAGAAGGAAGTTTTTACTTCAGTGAAAATAGTACTGTAAAAAAATTTTTATCCTTATTAGATAATATATGAAAAAGTTAAATGGCTAAAAATCTGACAACAAAACCCTGAAAAACTGAGTTGTATGCCTTAACAGCACTAGTGGTTTGTGCAACTAATGTTTTCCTTCCAATCAGTGATCCTGTTTTTTTATGACTTATGTTGTAACAGTATGTGCAGACAAAAAACCATAATGTGTTGAGTATCTGATACGTGTATTACCATATTGCCATAAGGAACTGCTATTATGTTAGACACCAACTGATTTTGTGATAGTGTTGGATTTCTCTCACATATGCTTATGTTTTTGTACAGATGATCCTTTAGGAACATCTGCTAGTTTTGTGGTGGTATCTGCTGTTTCCTTTCAAAATTTGACCTTTCAGTCATTTAGTTGTGGGACTGCTATAGAATTGCATTATACTAAGATCCTTTTCTAAATTGATTCTTGTCTCATGGATATTAACTGTCAGTTTTTTGAGTTAATTGTGTTTCACCATTCTCTGGCGTACTGCAGAGTTGAGTGCAACTGTAAAATTAATAGATGAACCTTTTAAAATACCGTTTAATGATTCACTTTTGTTTAAACTGCTAAATTGAAACAAGTGACTAGAAATTCCAGCTTCCAGCTGTTTAGGTGGTCTCAAAAATAGTTGTGTTTGCAGATTAAGCGTAAAGATGGTATTTCTGAAGCTATTTCACTAGGGAAGAAGTTTTGGAACTTCCTTCTTGCTATTCAGGAACTCTTCCTACTTTAGTTGAAGTACAGTGCTTTTGTACAGTGATACCAGTTTAGGATCACATCTTTGAGTGTAGCTTATAAAGTAAAAATTCAAACACAACTGAAATTCAGTTGCTCATGTGGCACTGCAACTATCATAACCGTGTAAATGCAGCTTGAAGTGGGTTCTTAGTATGTTGGAAACTCCTCCTCTTGGATGAATACCATGTCTTTCATGCATAGATGCTCTCTGGATAACTGGATTTTGTGTGATTACAATAAAGAGGTGGGGTGGGGACATTGATATTTTCTGTTTGTGCACTCTGAGCGTAGAAAACCTTTTTGTAGGACTATGATCAAACTGGTTTGTGGTGATGCTCTGCAGGAAAAAAAAGGCATGTTTTTCTTTTGTAATTTGGGAAAGGGCATGTTTGGTAGCCTTACTGAAAGGGATCTGATGAAAGGAAATTCTGCTGCTGAAGTTTAAGATCTGTTGTGCCTTCGTTCCTACCCCAGCTTCTTATTTAGTTGCAGGTATAGGAACATATTAAACGTCAGGCAAAAAATGTACAGTAACTTGATTTACCTCACAGTTCTCTCATCTAGCAGGTGTCTGTTTCTTTCCTGTGAGTTGCAGTTTTAAACAAATGGTCAGCTTATGAACAGAATTCAATGCTGAACTCTAAATTTCCTGGCTTTTGTCTGTTCAGGCTATGCAAGATGGTAGATACTTAAATGCTTTTCAGTACCAAATAGCTGCTGTAGTCAGTTTATTTGAACTGTGACAATATATCTCTTCTGTCAGTCCATACACTCAAGTGAATATAGAGCAGTATGTTTAGCAGAGCTCAGAAAATGCAAAGCAACAGATGTTATGTGCTGCACAATTATACGTATCCTGGAAACAGATCTTTACACAGTGCACACAGTCTTGGAAAAACAAAATTTGACATACAAATTAAGGGCAAAACCAATAAATACTTAGGACTAAAATCTAATGCTATTTTGCAGATTCTGCTCTGAGTACTTAGATGTTCATTGTTCTGTTAAAACCGCTTATTTGACAGATGTTTAGAAATAATATTTGTATTTGTATTTTTCCTGTATTGTTTTAGTATAGTAGAAATAGAGTAAGTATTCTCATTTTAAAATAACATCACAGGAAAATATAGTTACATTATTTACAGTGAAAATTCTTGTAAATAAATTGCTGAAAGTAAATAGGAAAAATGGCAAGATAACTTGCTGTCTTTCTGTGTGAAAACTGCACATCTTTCTCTGGCTGATCTGACTGTTCTGAAGGCGGTGCAGAGTAAGATTACTCCTGTCAAAGTCCTCTCCCTGGTACACTGTGTGTTGCAGGGCCTTTTGAAGACTCATCAGGCAGCACTGTCAGGAAGGTACTGAAAGATTTCATACTTGGATGGTTTTGGACTTCCCAAAGGCCTTCTCTGTCACATCTACGTAGTGTAACTGGGGCTGAGGTAATTAGTTAGGGATCAAAATTATCATAGCACCAGTGAATAATGCACTGCTAGATGGCTCTAGATGGTGGTAACTCATGTCAGCATCAAACTTTGAGAGGATTTGTGGCTTCATTTAGTGAATTCTGCAATGGACACATTCCAGGGTAAACCTAAACATATTGGTATGTTGCAATAATCAGGAGAAAATTATATGTAGATGTCTATTGGTGTTATTTTTTGTTAAAGGAAAAAGAATATTTAATGCAAATATTTGTTGGTCACTTGACTTCAGCCTTCAGCACACTCATTAAGTAAGGCTGGAGCACCTCTGCTATGAGGACAGGCTGAGAGAGTTGGGGCTCTTCAGCCTGGAGAAGAGAAGGCTTCGAGGAGACCTTAGAGTGGCTTTCCAGTATCTGAAGGGAGCCTACAGGAAAGCTGGGGAGGGACTATTGACAAGGTCTAGTAATGTTAGGACGAGGGGAAATGGGTTTAAGCTGGAAGAGGGCAGATTTAGACTGGATGTTAGGAGGAAGTTCTTTACAGCGAGGGTGGTGAGACACTGGCACAGGTTGCCCAGGGAGGTTGTGGATGCTTCCTCCCTGGAGGTGTTTAAGGCCAGGCTGGATGAGGCCTTGAGCAACCTGCTCTAGTGGGAGGTGTCCCTGCCTATGGCAGGGGGTTGGAGCTGGATGATCCTTGAGGTCCCTTCCAACCTAAGCCATTCTATGACTCTATGATAAGGCTGTGATTAAACTAAGAATATCCCTTAAATCATTTTCTGTTCCATAGATCTTTTTGTGGTGGAGGAGTAGTAATAACTGTGGTTGCTTTAGAAAACAATATATAGTAGAAGAATAGAGTACATGATAAATATTAGTAGTTTTGTTTTTTGTTTTGGTAGTTAATTATTTAAAATATGATGGAAACAAGCAGGTGGTGTTTTTGAAATTTTGTCCCTAGGTCTCACTTGTTTTATGGAAACCATTTGGGAAACACACACATACACAGAAATTCAGTACTGAATTTACTGTGTAATTCATATGGGTATGGTTGTCTTGCTTAGAACAGCTATTGCTTTTTAAAATTGCAAGTTTATCAATTTAGCAGTATTATTTTGTGTGCAGGAGCAGGCTAATGAAATTAATTTACAGTAGAAAGAAAGCTCTTCTTAAATATTTTTCTGTGTGTTTCTAATGTTTGAGGGTTTTTTGTCTAATTCATGGAGTGAGCGTTTCCTGAAAAGTTCATAGTGCCTTTGGTATATTAACAGTATGGAGTATGGAAAAGGAATAAGTGGCAGGGGACAAAAAAAAGAAAAGCAGATGTGCTGAATTTGTTTTGGGACCGATAAAATAGAAGTGGAAAAGCATTTTGAGATTGCCAGTTATGTCCTACAGCACAGCCTCAGAGATATGGCCATTTTACAGCTTTGGAGAGACAATGGGACAGTGAATCCAGGAGTTGGTATGA
Source organism: Tricholaema leucomelas (assembly GCA_013400475.1). Lineage (NCBI taxonomy): Eukaryota > Metazoa > Chordata > Aves > Piciformes > Lybiidae > Tricholaema lacrymosa > Tricholaema leucomelas. The sequence goes on along the minus strand of WAAF01009838.1, from coordinate 27,583 downwards.
TTAAGCACAGTGTAGTATATCCATCTTGTATTTGAATGCTGTCTTGGGATCAAGATCAGGAGCTGTAGCTAGACCATTGTGATGTATTCAAGCATAGGTTTATTATGTAGAAAATGTCACCTGTCACTTTAGCAGTTGTTAGGATTACTATGTCAGGAATCATTAAAACGTAAGTAGATACTAAACCAGATGTTTGTATGCTCTATAAAATGGTTGTTTAACCATATCTTGAATACTGTGTGCAGGTTTGGTGTTCTCAACAAAGGCAGTGTGGTACCGGATAAAGTTCAGGGTGTGAAAATAATTAAAGATAAGGAATGGCTCCTAGATGAGAGTGACAGGCCAGGCCAGTACCTCTTGGTCTGAAAGAGAAGCGGTTGGGATGGGGCTTGGAAAGAATAGGTGACAATGGCATTTTATCTTGATCTCAGGAAAGCATTTGACATCATCTCCCATGACATCCTTGTGTGTAAATTGAGGAAGTGTGGTCTCGATCGGGTCATGAGGTAGATTGTGAACTGGCAGAAGAAAAGAAGCCAGAGAACTGTAGTCAATGGGACAGTCTATGTGGAGGCCTGTATCTAGTGGAGTCCGTTAGGGGTTGGCACTGGCACTATTCAGTATATTCATTAGCAATCTGGATGAGGGCACAGAGTGTACTCTCAGCAGGTCTGCTGATGACACAAAACTGGGAGGAGTGGCAGACAGACCTGAAGGCTGTGCTGCCGTTCAGCAGGACCTGGGCAGGCTGGAGAGCTGGGCTGGGAGAAATTTAATGAAATACAACTGTACAGTCTTGCATCTGGGAAACAACAGCCCTGTGTACCACGGGCTGGGGGCTTACCTGTTGGAAAGTAGCTCTGGGGTAAAGTCCGTGGGGACCCTGGTGAACAACAGGATGACCATAAGCCAGCAATGTGCCCTTGTGGCCAAGAGGCCAAGGGCATCCTGGGGTGTATTAAAAGAGGTGTGGTTCTCCTTCCTCTCTACTGTGCCCTGGTGAGTCCTATCTGGAATACTGTGTCCAGTTCAGGAAGGGCAGGGAACTGCTTGAAAGAGTCCAGTGCAGAGCCACAAAGATGATTAAAGGAGCAGAACATTTGCATTACGAGGAAAGGCTGAGGGAGCTGGGTCTCTTTAGCTTGGAGGAGACTGAGGGGTGACCTCCTTAATGTTTATAGGTATGTGAAAGACAACTGTTGGGAGGATAAAGCCAGGCTCTTTTCAGTAATGCCCAGTGATAGGAGAAGGGGCAATAGGTGCAAGCTGGACTGGATGATCTTTTGAAATCTCTTCTGAGCCCTAACATTCTGTGATTCTGTGGTAGGGAATATAGTGCACCTAAAAAGGCTAAGAAAAAACAGGCAAAAGGGATAATGATGCAGCAGGTAGCCAAACTGCAAAACTTACTGTCAAAAGGATATTGTTAATATAAAAATATTTTGTGGAGATAGAAAGCCTCGTTTGAACGTTGTTAAATATGTGGAAACTACAGTCATTTAGAGGCACTCCAAATGAAAACAAGTGGGGAGTGGAAAAGTCTTAGTGGAAAACAGAATAAATGCTTGATTTATTCCTTCTCTTCTGTTAGCATCTGTTTCTGGCGATGGTTTGACATAAGATACTGGGACATATGGACTTTTACTCTAACCTGATATTGCTGGTCTTATATACCAGAAACAGGTTAAAGTCTATTGAATGATATTTTATGTAAAAGCACACATGTGGACTAGTCTGTAACCCTCTGTATTTGCACTACTAAGCAAATTTTCTTGGTAGAATTTTCTCTTTGTCTAGCCTTCCATTTGCAAAGCAGGTATTTTTAATCAACTGATCAATGTAGTTTAAAGAATGTTTATTCTTTCTCTAAATATCAAGAGTTAAATTATACCAAATTTCATTAAAAATTACTATACTGTAATTTCCTGTACAAGGATTGTATAGGAAACCTGTATTTTTAGCCACGAGTGGCTTGAAAACATTGTTTGTGTGTGTGTTTATAATTACCATGGTCTTGATTTTCTTCTTCTTTTGGAGAAGGGAAGTTAAATTCCAAATACCTTAGCTAAACTTGTATAGGATATGTATCTGAAAACAATACAAATACTTTCAGAAGAGTAGCTTCATCAACATCAAGCTACGCCAGGGGAAATTTGGGCTTGAGGTGAGGAGAAAGTTCTTCTCTGAGAGAGTACTTCTTACTAGTAGGATTAGGAGCGGACTGTTATTAGGAATGGATATGTAAATATGATGTGTAGCTACAGTTCCCATTTTGGAACGAAGAGGAGCATGTTAAGAGGAAGTTAGAGGAAGTTAGAGGATGTTAGGAGGAAGTTCTTCACAGACAGAGTGATTGGCATTGGAATGGGCTGCCCAGGGAGGTGGTGGAGTCACTGTCCCTGGGAGTATTCAAGAAAAGCCTGGATGAGGCATTTAGTGCCATGGTCTAGTTGACTGGCTAGGGTTGGGTGCTAGGTTGGACTGGATGATCTTGAAGGTCTCTTCCAACCTGGTTGATTCTATTCTGTGAGAGCAGAAGAAAGATGTCAAGGTATTTGCTTAAAATAAATAGGAGGTTGCTTGTTTGAATCTGTTGGTGCATGCACGGATGCAAAGTGTATGTCATGAAAGATTTTGAGGTGGATTTTTCGGTGGTGGTGGTTTTTTTTTGGCTAGGCCTCTGTTCTGAAGCAATTAATATGCCTGCCAGAAAATGAAGCTGATATCTGTATGTAACTCACAGTATCACAGTATTACCAAGGTTGGAAGAGACCTCATAGATCATCAAGTCTCAAACCGTTACCACAGAGCTCAAGGCTAGACCATGGCACCAAGTGCCACGTCCAGTCCTGCCTTGAACAGCTCCAGGGACGGCGACTCCACCACCTCCCTGGGCAGCCCATTCCAGTGTCCAATGACTCTCTCAGTGAAGAACTTTCTCCTCACCTCAAGCCTAACCTTCCCCTGGCGCAGCTTGAGGCTGTGTCCTCTTGTTCTGGTGCTGGCTGCCTGAGAGAAGAGAGCAACCTCCTCCTGTCTACAACCACCCCTCAGGTAGTTGTAGACAGCAATAAGGTCTCCCAACTCAGTATACTAATGTAATTTGATGTAAAAGTGAGTTACTTATGTTGATAGCTTATTTTTAATTTTGTAGTAGTTAATGCTGACATTTTATTCACAAAGCAGTCTATGGATTCTGCATGTTCTTTAAAATGCATTGACTTATTCTACTTTATGCACTGGTCATTACACAAATGAAAACCACGATGGAGATCTGATTTTTGAGAATCTCATTAAAATTTCACATAATGTGTTTTAAGTGACTCATTACCATTTATACATCTAATTCCTGAACTGTGTAGCAATATAAAATATTAGAGAAGCCTAAAGTACTGACTTTGCCTTGTATTTTTTGGAATATATTTTGATTTCCAAAACAGCCTTATGCATAATTTTCTTGTGGTCTGATCAAATATTCTCTAGCATTATTTTTTTCTGGAGAACATTTTATAGAGCTGTTGATACACTTTATGCACATGGTTTGAAATTGGCTTGTAGGCATTTATTATTTACAATTACAATTTTATTTCACTGTAAGCATACTGCAGTATGTATTCAACAGTTCTGGGGCTAAATGAAGTAAGCATATACTTAGCTTGCTACGCAGATACAAGGGCACAGGTGGACATCTTGGTAGTGTGCACCATGCAGTGAAACACATGGCACTACACAACATGGGGCAAAGAGCACGCAGTTTGAATTAGAAGTCATTTTATGGATACCTTGTAAATGTGTGCTTGTTCCTATATGGGCTGTAATTTCTGCAAAAGATGCACATGTTTTTCTATTGAACGTCTGAGATGCACACATCACTAATGTAGCTGTCCTTCCTTTGTGGAGAGAGGCAGTACTGTATGAACCTGTTTATGTCAATATTTTAATAATTTATCTTTATAACTGCTTTTGTCTGTATGTATAGTGACATTGGCACCCTGTGTACAGAAGATACAATCAGTGCTGAAAGGAAACTTGCATCCATCTGGAAGCAATAAACTTTTCTAAAAGACTGCACAGTGTTACTTAATCCTGTGATTTCTTACTGTGAGTGAAATTAAGGTTTGAATCAGCTGTGTCACATCATATCGATATCAAATCTTCTGTGGGAGCTTTATCATGGTGGTAAGCTACAACCCAAAATTTAAAACTGATGAAAGTCTGAGAATGTAATTTCCTTGGTCACAGGATTATGCATAATTGCAAATGTAGTGAATTCCACATAATAATGATAGCTATGATACCAAAAAACTTCTGGAGTATTGCATTTTGTGAGCTTTCTCTTTATGCAAAGGGATGATTTGAATATGGAGATACTGTCTAAGTATACTTTAAATTTTCTGTTGTACTCCCAAGTAATTTTTGTACATATATAGCATAAAGACTGTTTTTGGTGTGGCAAAATATTTTACAAGTTAGAGAAACATGCATGAGTTTTTTCTCTTAGCAGAACTGTTCACATTATGAAAAACATATAACAAAATTCAGATAATTTTTTTCCATTGCTTTTCTTTTAAGTCTGTAACAAGTGTGGTGTACAAGAACAAAATAGGATCCATTCATCCCTGCAGGCAAAGTGATGTAGTTTATGTTCTTTCTATTCCTTTGTGGCAACCTAGCTGAAGAATATTGGGCTGAGGGAAGGGTTTTGTGCTTGTCAGAAGACACTGGTGGTGCTGTTGCCAGCTCTTACACTTGGGCTAGTGTAGATGGTGCAGATAGAATGATACAAAGGATGGTTGAGTTTATGAAGAAAGCTTCTAAAAGGTAGATCAAAGATCAATGAGGATAAAGCCAAATGTGTAGCTGTTAATCAATGAGGAGTTCATGGATGAGTTTATCTAGCAGCTGATAGCTATGCTTCAATACTTAAAAGCATGAATTTCTAACATACATGAATTAACAATAGGTTATGGAAGGAAATTGTCCTGTGTTTAGAACGGGATATGTTCATTCAAACTTTTCATGAAGAAAATGTTTGTTTGAAAATACGTGGTTGTAGCCAGGTGGGGGTTGGTCTCTTCTCCCAGGCAACCAACAACAGAACAAGGGGACACAGCCTCAAGTTGTGCCAAGGGAAGTATAGGCTGGATGTTAGGAGGAAGTTCTTCACAGAGAGGGTGATTTGCCCTTGGAATGGGCTGCCCAGGGAGGTGGTGGAGTCACCGTCCCTGGGGGTCTTCAGGAAAAGACTGGATGAAACACTTACTGCCATGGTTTAGTTGACTGGATAGGGCTGGGTGCTAGGTTGGACTGGATGCTCTTGGAGGTCTCTTCCAACCTGATTTATTCTATTCTGTGAGACCAGAATTCATTTAGGGGAGGCATGCTGAGTTCCCTGAGTATTTAACAGTGCTATTTAACAGTATAGATGGTTTGAAAGTCTGCATTAGAGGCTGAAGCAAGTCTTGCACCAGTATGATTCCAAGTAGAACTAATTATTAACTCATAGTTAATCAAAATCAGTGGTGTTGTGTGGCCATATGAGGCTGTTTGTTTCCCCACATCCCCTTTTTTTATGAAATGACAGAAGTAATGTTCGGGGTTATGACATAAATTATTAGGTACACATCAGTGTGATCTTTCTTCAAAAGAACATAACACTTAAACTCATGTTTCCTTTTTGGGTATTCTTCAGTGCCTTTCAGTTCTGCTAGCCCATTGTATTAAATAATGTAAGCCCAGTCTCCTGGTTTATTTTAGAGACCTCTCTTTAAACAGATTCCATTATATGATGGTTGTATTGTTGATCAGAGTAAGACTAATCATTTAATCCGATGTTTGTGTTTGCAGAGGTTTTACAGAATTGTCGTTGATGTTTGTTACTCTGTTGTCACTCTGAACTTTGTTACATAACTCCATTCATTTATTACATGAGAAGCCCCAAAGTTTCGGGCGCTTAAAGGGTTTGCTGCTACTTTTCCAATCACATTACAACATTAGGCTGTGTTTTTAATGTAAAATGTCGAGCTTTCTATAGTGAATTTAGATTGTGACTTCTTTGTGTGATGTTAAAGGTAGCTATTAAAAAGCAAAGTCTGTGCTGCATGCGTCTTCTCAAGTACTTCAGGTTCTGAGTCACTGTCTGCCATGCTTCCTTTCAGCTAGCAGGGCTGTCCTGTAGGTCTTCTTGTTAGGAGTGTTATTTTTCATTTCATCATCTCCCCTAAATTCTTTGTTGGAGTATGAAAAGGAAACCCTTTCAGTGAAGCTTCATGTCTGGAACAGGCCTTGTTCTAAGCTTTAATCAAACTCTTCCATGGAGGCATCTATTCCAGAAGCTATTTGGCTTCTTTTCAGAGTGCCCTGAGTTAAAAAATGAGTTCACAATCTGCACACATTTCCTTAATTCTCTTTGTTTCTTGGATTCTTCCTTGAGTGCTTCATGAACCAAGGTGACCTTTCCAACATTATTCTTTTGCATCTGCCTTATAGCTTTTGGTATGTTCTCTGATGAGGTTCTGCTGTTACTCTGTAATAAGCAAGGTACTTCACTGGTCTAAAGCAGAAATGGAGCAAGGCACTGATAAAGCATGATGGGTGGATGCCTAAGAAGCCTCACATGAGGATGAAACTTTAAAAGACATGGTGGGGAACAAAAATTTGAATCAGTTGGTCAAGGGTCCTGGAGGGAAGAGTCATTTGAAACAAGGAGAGAGATAAGAGAGGATAAAAGGTAGGAGCTGCAGTTTTATGAGTTTAGCTATGTCATGAACATAGTAAAATTGTCAAGAAATATCCTGAGCAAAGAATGAAAAAAAACTCACTTCACTTTTTGTAGAATGTATTGAAGCTTGCACAAGACTGCCTAAGTTAGTTTTATGTTGTTGTATTTATCACCTATTTTAAAAATTATTTGTGAGAATTACTAAATTACTGAACAGAGAAATAAAATAATGAATTTTTTGTTATCTGTTATAAGCCTTAAACCCATACTCTGGGATTTGCACTGGAAAATTATTGGCTTTTCTTTTGAGATCATATTAAAACTTAGCCCCTGAATTGCAGATTGGTTCAGGATAGTTTATTTTAATATATCAGTTATTCTTCATAATAATCTTATTTTTAGAGATAGTAGTTGAAAATAAGATGAATTCTGTAAGATGGAAGAGTGAGTAGTGCTGGAGTGGTGAACAGTGAATTTAATCCCGCCGATGACATGTAGCTTTCTGTCCAGTGAAACTAACTTAATGTGCCTTTTTGGGTTTGTAAAGTGGAATTTTCTTCTGAGACTTAACCTTTTTTTAATTGATCAGCTGTAAATAGAGGTCTGAAAAACTAAGAGAAACTGTTAGGCGTCTTTTCCAATTCTTGCTGACTTTTGCTGATCTGTGCTTGTTGTCATCTTTGGGGACTTAGCACCTGGAAGTGTAAATGCACAGCAGATTGGCTCAAACTGTGGTGGCATCCTGCTGATGAAAGTAGAGAGTCCAGTTCCTTCCTTCTTCCCTGCTGTGTGTTTTCTTATCATTTTGAAACAGCTCCATTTTTGTAGGGCTTGTGTTGAATCAATTACATTAAACAATGCCAGGAGGATAAGTCATTAAAAAGAAAAAAAACAACCACAGATTATGTACCTTACTTTAGTGACTTGATTTGACTCAGGTTGGTTTTGCTATGTGCTAGACATAAGGAAAAGGACTGAACTACACACCTGTGGCAGGTGAGTGAAGATGTCTGTGTTGGAAGAGGGATTAGCGGCAAGGTATTGCATTGGCTTGGCAAATACATCATCTCACCCTCAGACTCTCTAGAGAAGGAGGAATAAAATCGGTTGTATTCCTGTCAGATGTTTTTAATCTCAATTGTCTGCCCTGAAGGAATACAGCTGTTGCTGCAAGTATATTGCTGCCATTAAAAAATGAAGTTAGGAGTTAAATCCTGCTTTGACTCCCCAGCTCTGGGGAAAATGAAGGCTCTTCAGTACTTGGTAGTATCTTCTGAACTCCTTGCTGTTCCTGAGAAGGTCACTACACACAGTCACACACAGATGTTTTTCTAGAATAGGGCTTTGGTTGTTTTATGCTTCTCATACAACACCACTTAAAAGGACTGGAGCAGTGTAAAGATTCTCTCCACTTTAAACCCAGCCCCTCCCCAACCTGGACCTTGCTGTACTACCTTTTCAGTTTACTGTTTGTTACTCTCAACAAGCAAAAAGTGTGATTTTTTTTGCTTTCTCTGCGTGCATAAGAGCATAAGAGACATAACATCTTTTGCCAAAGGTTTTGCATGACCTGTCTTTCTGAAATAAACAAACCTTGAAAATTCACATGTTCTGAGAAGAGCTTTTCTGCCTTGTGTTTGAGGGCTTTAAATTACTGTTAAATAGCCTGGCAAGCTATATGGTGATTCTTAACTCTTTTGGCAAGAATGATCATACTTACTCCTTTTATTTCTCAGCACCAGTTCTACTTAAAGTAACAGTGAGAACTGTAGAGGCTTTATGAATCGGTTGCATTCTGTTTTCTGTGGTCTGCAGACTAAAGCATAGGGGGAAATGGGCTTGGTAAATAATAAGTTAATAGTTGCTGGTTTATACGCACTAGGCATTAGCATATTAATTTTAAATATTCCTAAACCAAAAGGTTGCAGACATATTGTCAAAACAAATTTAATGTTAAATTTATTCCCATGTTGGTTTTATATTAATGCAGCTATAATTTATGACACATCCTGAATGGTTGTTGTGAAAATCATGTTCATACAGTGTAGGATGATCTGCAATCAATTGTGTAATGGCTGCTGTTGATGACTGCATTTTAAAAGTATATTCTTGATTTTTTGTTTCTAATAACTTGTTATGTTACACTGCACTCAGCTATAGCAATCAACTATTAATGAAGTAAACTTTGAGCCTGAAATGTACTTAAGTGGGTCTAGGTGTCTTGACAAAGGTCATTTGAACTCTATGCTCAAGGGAGCACAGCACGTTTTCTTTGGTGTTCAGCTCTTGTGCTTGAATTACACAGTCACATTTCATGTGTATTTTAGAATCATAGAATCATAGAATGGTTTAGGTTGGAAGGGACCTCAAGGATCATCCAGCTCCAACCCCCCGCCATAGGCAGGGACACCTCCCACTAGAGCAGGTTGCTCAAGGCCTCATCCAGCCTGGCTTTAAATGCCTCCAGGGAGGAAGCATCCACAACCTCCCTGGGCAACCTGTTCCAGTGTCTTACCACCCTCACTGTAAAGAACTTCCTCCTAATATCCAGTCGGAATCTCCCCTCTTCCAGCTTAAACCCATTCCCCCTCGTCCTAACATTACTAGGCCGTGTAAATAGTCCCTCCCCAGCCTTCCTGTAGGCTCCCTTCAGATCCTGGAAAGCCACTCTAAGGTCTCCTCGAAGCCTTCTCTTCTGCAGGCTGAAGAGCCCCAACTCTCTCAGCCTGTCCTCTTTCCACGTATTCCAGGCATTTGTTATGGAAATTAAGTCCTCAGATACCACTTTGGGTCTCAATGGTAGGTAAACAGTCCAATAAATGTTTTGTTGTTGAATTGTTGGTATTTGTATTTTAATAATACACTTATCTTGACAAACTGTTCTATTTTTTTAGTATTGTTTTTCGCTTTGTTTGTGTTTTCATCAATTTGGCTGTAAACATGAGATAATCCATTTGTTTAAAGCTTAGTTTTAACACTCTAATTAAAATTTGGTTTGTTGTTTACAGTGAAACTGTATTTGAGTGTATTGCTCCTTACAGTGATTGAGCTCAGTTTGGGATATTTAGACATAATTTTCTTTTGTTTTAAAATAAGTGATTAGACTGTTGTAAATAGGAGGAAAAATTGGAATAGTCTCATTGCTTGAAATCAGTGAGAGGATAAACAGGGGCATGAAAACTTCCTAGAAATTAATATATCCAGGAAGGTTGTTTGTTTTTTGTTTGTTTTGTTTTTTTTTTTTCCATGCTGTATTTTGGCAAAAAAAAAACTAAAAAGAAAAAAAAAAAAAGTGGACATGTGCAGAAACTGTGAGTACAATTAGCGTCAAGCAGATAAATCCAACTCTAATCCTGTTTACGCTCTACATCAGACAGATGTGTTGAGATTGATTTAGACAAGCCCTTGGCTTATAGTAAAATTTTTTTAAAGTGCCATATATTCTGGTTTTGTTGGATCTTTGTTAAATGTTCAGTGCTGTTAGTTTTACTCTTCCCTAATGCCTGTAACCTACTTTGTACAGGTTCCCTTTCTGCTCTCATGATGACAAGGCAGCCTGGTAGAAGAGATTATCTTTATTCCTTGTAATTAAATTGACTTTTTTTTTTTTTTTTTTTCCAGAAGATACAACAATAGGAAGTGGGTACTGAATTAAATAAATAGCATGATATCTAATAGATGTATACTTAAATCTCTTGCAAGAACAGATGGTACCCAATATCTTCCTAAGTAATGTGAGAGGACAGTTAATGTCCTGAAACAGCTAGCAATAACAAATGTGATAGTAACGGACCAACGGGGCTTTTGAAGTATTTAAAAAGTGTCTGTTTTGATATATACTTTATTCTTAAAGTAAACTTTGTTGTTGTCTCATATGAGAAACATTTTATATGTGTACCTCATAACTTAAATTTTCTTTAACTTAATTATTTTATAAAGCGTTACTGCATTTTTTTTCCGACTCTCAGCAAAAATAGAAGATGAAAATTGGAGATTATTCCTGGGGACTTTTGCACAGATTCCTTTCAGCTTTAGTAAAAATTTGCTGTCCTAATCCTACTAGCTAGATCAACATTTCCCCTGCAATTTAAAACTTGAGTATGATGGTTTTGTACAATTGAGTATTCTTGCAGTTTATATGCTCCTCCAAGCTGTATCTGGAAATGTACAACTACAGTCAAGTCCTGTTTTTGCTGCCTAGTGAGAATGTATCCTTTAAACAGCTTTAATGTCAATCTGAGCAATGCAAAAGTTTGGTAAATACAGAGTAAGAGGAAGATGCCAAAGCAAATAAAAATATGGCTGACTGTAGTGGTATGAAAAGGCAAGGCAAGCCTTACCTTACCTCGCTTGTGACTGAAAGTCATTCTATGAAAGCTAGTGGGTGAACAAAATGTTTAAACAGGCCTTCATTTTACTTGATTTCTTAGGGACAAGTAATTTCATGCTTGTAATTTTTTTTCTTATGCATACATAAAAGAGTTTGTGGTATTCTTGGCAAAAAAAAATAGTTTAATTAAAAATACTTTTTGCTTAAAAATATTTAAAAAGCAAAACCATTTAGCATAACTTTATTGTTTTGGGGGAATAAATGCTGCAGCTCGATTGTTGGTGCAGAACAGTTGTTATATTTCATGTGTCTTTGTTCAACCATTTTCATAAAACATGGAGTTTGCATCCTGGAATTTGAAGTGTTCTGTAACTCTGATAGTGAAACTTTCTAGGAAAAGATAAGCATAGCTCTTTCCAGAATCTTGGTTTTAAAATAAAACCATGTCTTAAATAAAAGTATTGAGCTATCTAGTTCTAGGTAAGTGATTCAAGTGTTTCATTTGAGGTCTGCAGGGAGTATTTAGCCCTACTCTTGATCACAGTATCACCAAGGTTGGAAGAGACCTCATAGATCATCAAGTCCAACCTGTTACCTCAGAGCTCAAGGCTAGACCATGGCACCAAGTGCCACGTCCAATCCTGCCTTGAACAGCTCCAGGGATGGCGACTCCACCACCTCCCTGGGCAGCCCATTCCAGTAACCAATGACTCTCTCAGTGAAGAACTTTCTCCTCACCTCAAGCCTAAATTTTCCCCTGGTGCAGCTTGAGGCTATGTCCTCTTGTTCTGGTGCTGAGAGCAACCTCCTCCTGGCTACAACCACCCCTCAGGTAGTTGTAGACAGCAATAAGGTCTCCCCTGAGCCTCCTCTTCTCCAAGCTAGACAATCCCAGCTCCCTCAGCCTCTCCTCATAGGGCTTGTGCTCGAGGCCTCTCACCAGCCTCGTTGCCCTTCCCAGGACATGCTCAAGCATCTCAATGTCCCTCTTAAACTGGGAGGCCCAGAAGAGCAATAAAAAGTTTGGGAAAAAAAATCAAGATATTGGATTTGATAATATTAAGGTTGCTTGTACAAGATCTTGTCAACTTTTGAGTCTATGCAAAATCATACTTCAAATAGAATCATACTATTATTTTCCCTCCCTCACTCCCCAGTTTCATTCAGTATATTACAGACAATGTTTTTACAGCAGTCATTCCACTACTTAAAGTTTTGTTTTGTTTGGTGCATTTCTCTGTGTTTATATGCCATGTACTTCTGAAAATCTGCATTACAGACATTTCCTGTGCTCTATCTCGGTGTACACAAACATTTACTTGTCACAGTATTCCTGCTAAGAAAGCAACGATTTTAGTCCAATTTTGCACCTTAGTAACTGATATATGGAGAAATTGAGGTGGCAGAATGTAATCATAGAATCATAGAATGGTTTAGGTTGCTGTCTGGGCTGCATGTGCACACTGCTGGCTTATGTTGAGGTTTTTATAAACCCAGGCCCCAGGGTCCTTTTCTTCAGGGCTGCTCTCCAGCCATTCTCCAGCCAGCCTGTATCTGTGCTTGGGATTGCGCCGACCCAGGTGCAGGACCTTACGCTTGTTGAATTTCATGAGGTTGGCCTGGGCCCACCTCTCCAGCCTGTCCACGTCCCTCTGGATGGTATCTCTGCCCTCTAGCAGGTTGACTGTGCCACACAGGTTGGTGTCATCTGCAAACTTGCTGAAGGTGCACTCAATTCCTCTGTCCATATCACTGACAAAGATGTCAAACAGCACTGGTCCCAGCACTGACCCCTGAGGGATGCCATTTGTCACTGGTCTCCAGGTGGACATTGTGTCCTTGGTCACCACTCTCTGCATGCAGCCATCCAACCAATTCCATATCCATGCATCAAATCCGTGTTTTTTTCAGTTTGGAGACCAGGATGTCGTGTGGGACAGTCAAATGCCTGATTCAGGTCCAGGTAGATGGTATCAGTTGCCCTTCTCTTGTCCACTATTATTATGACTTCATCATAAAAAGGCACTTCATCATAAAAAGTCACTGCAGTGATTGAGTCTGTAGCCACTGTGTCCATGTGTATAAGAGCCCTGAGGTGATAAAAAGTTTAGTTTAGAACTCTACCCTACCACAAACCTCTCCTGTGGTTGAAGGTCTTGAGCTGTCACATGGATTTCTTTAACTTATTTTATAAAGAAAATGAATAACTCAAAAGATGGACAGGTAACATGCTTTTGGTTTATTCTTTATTTTTGCCCTTTTTTCCTGATATGTCTCTAGTCTAAAGCCAAAAGTCAGCAGTGTTACTGAATGAAAAAATGCATTGAACATACAGTCAGCTTGGGTAATAGCACATGTACTGATCTGTCATTTAGGAGAATACAACTGCTGTCCTTGCCATGATTTAGGAAACTACAATGAAGAACTTGTTTTTTGGATGAGAAAAAGAAAGGTTAACTGTTCTTAGAGCATACAATTTTATTTATTTTTTGAATACTAGAAAAAGGATTAAATAACCTGTTTGAAATCATGTCATTTGTAGCTGGGTGCCTACCTCAATAACATAAAATTAGTACAATGTAAGACTAGTGTGATGGTTTGGGTGTTTCTTGCACCCCACACTTTAGAAATCACCCAGACTAGACTCAGACAGCTCTGGAAATTTGAATGAAGCTTATATTTACAGCTGGCACAATTTACAAGCAGATATTTACAGTATATACAGTTAGATACAGAAATACACAAGGTAAAAAGGTAATACAGAAACACAACTCCCCTCCCAGAAACCTGAGTCCCCAGGAGGGGCTCTCAACCAGCCCCTCACCTTCCCCCTACCCCTCTCAACCTTACCCCAGTCCCAAGGAAGAATGGAGGTTCAGCCAAGAGGATTAAGAAGCAAAGGTGAATCAGCCACAAAAGCAAATGGAGGGTGAGGTTAGAAAGCAAAATGGAGTTCAGCCAGCAGCCTCAGCTCTCCCCAGCAGGCAAAGCAGAAGAACAGCCCAGCACGAAGTGCCCAAGCGAAGTGCAGAGCTAAAGTGACTTTATCTTATGTTTTGCCTTTCATCTTTACACATCTCAGCAAGACTCTGAGCAAAGTAGACCTCACCATTGTTTTCATTTCACAGCCTATGATCTAGTTCTTCTCACCAAAACATCCCAGCTAGGCTCAAACTAGCACAACTAGTGATTGAAGCTTGAAATGAAGCCATAACAATATTTTTGTTTAGATATTACTCCTAATCCTTTCAATAACACTTCTTTTTTTTTTTCCACCTCCCCCTTACAGGTGATTCCAATATGCTCTTACAAGCACAAGAGGAGATTATTGAAATGAAAGATGTATTTTCAGTAAAACTGAAACGTCGTCGTTTTGTGGGGCAAAAAAAGGGTGGTACGTTGTTGGGTATCACCATTTTTAAGTGCTTGACTAAAGAAGAGAATAAATTGACAGACTGTGCCATCCATTTAAATAACTTAAGTGAAGATCATTGTCATTCGTGGTTTAAGCATCTAAAGGAAATTTTGAATGGTAAGCATTTAACTGGGGTAGAAGCCATTTCAGATTTGTTTCTGTTGGAAAAAAGAATTGAGTGGAACTTAGAAAAATGCTTTGCATGTGGAAATTAAGACATGCAGAGATGAATATTGTTGCTTAGAAATGTTTCCTACAGAAGTTTGATATGCTGAAGTGTAAAATTTGGGCAAGTGACAATAATTCACTAATGCATCTGTGGACATTTTTTAAATAGCTCTTTTTTGAAAGCTACTGAAAATAAGTAGTTTTCTGTATTCTGACCAAAAGGTCTCCTGGAAAATCTATTTCACAGTATCACCAAGGTTGGAAGAGACCTCAGAGATCATCAAGTCCAACCTGTTACCACAGAGCTCAAGGCCAGACCATGGCACCAAGTGCCACGTTCAATCCTGCCTTGAACAGCTCCAGGGACAGCGACTCCACCACCTCCCTGGGCAGCCCATTCCAGTAGCCAATGACTCTCTCAGTGAAGAACTTTCTCCTCACCTCAAGCCTAAATTTCCCCTGGTGTAGCTTGAGGCTGTGTCCTCTTGTTCTGGTGCTGGCTGCCTGAGAGAAGAGAGCAACCTCCTTCTGGCTACAACCACCCCTCAGGTAGTTGTAGACAGCAATAAGGTCTCCCCTGAGCCTCCTCTTCTCCAGGCTAAACAATCCCAGCTCCCTCAGCCTCTCCTCGTAGGGCTGTGCTCGAGGCCTCTCACCAGCCTCGTTGCCCTTCTCCGGACACGTTCAAGCATCTCAATGTCCCTCTTAAACTGGGGGGCCCAGAACTGGACACATTTCTTAAAGAAATGATGTATTTGTTGATGCTTTCACTTGGAACTGTAGCACATCTGAGGGTACTAGGGTTGTTGAAGTCCTGGAAAATCTTCAGGGACTTCCCAGTGACTGTTTAGGAGCTCCCACTTGAGATCTGCAGATTCTTTAAAAGAATAATTGAGGAGCTTTTCTCTTCATAAATTCACAGGTGGAAGTGCTTTTAAGTTTCTGTAGGATTCATACTGTATAATTTGATACAAAATGTGTTGATGCTATCTAGTGATGAGAGTCAGTTCTTTGTGTTCTTTGGGACTCAGGTTTCTGGGAGGGGAGTTGTGTCTGTATTACCTCTTTACCTTGTATATTTCTGTCTATATCTGTATATACTGTAAATATCTGCTTGTAAATTGTGCCAGCTGTAAATATAAGCTTCATTCAAATTTCCAGAGCTGGCTGAGTCTAGTCTGGCTGATTTCTAAAGTGTGAGGGGGCAGGGGACACCCAAACCACCACAGTTTGTAATGATGCTTTCATTAGCAATTCATAGAGTACTTCTGGTGAAGTGACTTTGTACAAAGCAGATGTTAGAGGAAATAAAATAACGTGAGTTATTAACGCTGCATTCTTACATTGTGCGCTTAAAGCATGCTTGGGTTCTTCCTGATAAAATGTTTATTAAAATGTCTCTTCCCTGTGCCCTTTTTTGAAAAACTTTATCATGAAACATCTAAACCTGTGGAAATGCCAAGATTCTTGCAGATCTCAGGCTACCCATAGAGGCAAGGGCATTTGCATAAGGAGCAAATGTCTGTTTTGTTCCCAGATTACCCTCCATCCATCAGGAGCAGTGATACCATATGTTCACAGGAAAAAAAAGCTGCGCTATCCCTTGCCCAGGTTGCCTTGACTTCGAGGTGCCGTCTCAGTTTTAAGGCTTTGTAACTGGAAGCCACCTGAAGCTGGGGAAAAAAAAAGCATTCTGTGCAGTGTTGCTGTTTCTACTTCTGCCTTCAGCTTTGGACTTTCTCCTAAAACCCAGACCTTGTGCAGATTTTTCTTGATCTCTTATCAGTACATATTTCTCCTTCCGTTCTACTTCAGCAACAGTTAAGACTCAGGTATGTGTGTGGGAATAGCCAAACACCCCGAAATTTAATTTACCAAGGTATATATTGGTTTAAGGTCTGTGATTATTGTAACAGTTGCTTTCACAGTTATATTTTGAAGTCTGAGTAGCAATTCAAACTGCCTTTTTATCCAGAAAACCACAAAAGAAGCAGCAGCATTTCCACATGCAGTGCAGCGGAGGCAGTGATGTTATAGTAATGACAGGATTCAGAAGTGTCTTCCTATTTAAAATGTACTAAATATTGGTAGGAAGCTCCCAGTGGGATTCAAGAATGGACTAAAAGTATAAAATGCAGATAAGTTCTCTTGGTGCCTCAGTAGGTACTGAGTCTCAGAAGGTACATGAGTATATCCCTGCTTGATACAGTGAGTTTTTCTGCTCCTTTCCATAATAGTGCTCAGTGACATTTTTGAAAACGAACTCACATTGGCTCTTGTTTGGTTTTGTTTTGTTTTAATTTTATCAGCTGCAGTTAAAGCACTCAAAATGCAAGTGTACATGCTTCTGTTTTTCCTAATCAATATGATCACAGAGTGTGTGTTCATTAACCGCTGCATTATTTACTTGAAGGTTTATTTTATTGCTTCTAGGCTGGAGCAAATTAAAAGCAGGTGATTTACAACAGCGGGTTGCATATCTATTTGGGTCTGACTTGTCAGTAAATGTGCTTTCATTTGTCAGAATGGCTACGTATTAGTAAAAGGTGTATCTATTGAAAGGAAATGCAGATTCTGTTGGTTTGTCTTACCATTTGATGAGTGTTTAGAGTTGGGTTTTTATTTAAATGCATATAAAAGACAGTGATAATGCAAACTAAAATCTGGAAATCTGCTCTGATGAAGTTTTGTTGTTGTTTGTTTGTTAGAAATGCTACGTACGTCGTTTCTCTTTCATTGTGTGGTTTGCATCTGACGTGAATGTTTGCTTACCTGTTTTTTCCTGTTCATTTTGGGCTCCTCAATTCAAGAGAGATGTTGAGGTGCTGGAACGTGTCCACAGAAGGGCAACAAGGCTGGTGAGGGGCCTGGAACACAAACCCTATGAGGAGAGGCTGAGGGAGCTGGGGTTGTTTAGCCTGGAGAAGAGGAGGCTCAGGGCAGACCTCATTGCTGTCTACAACTACCTGAAGGGAGGCTGTAGCCAGGTGGGGGTTGGTCTCTTCTTCCAGGCAACCAGCAATAGGACAAGGGGACACAGTCTCAAGTTGTGCCGGGGAAGTATAGGCTGGATGTTAGGAGGAAGTTCTTTCCAGAGAGAGTGATTGGCATTGGAATGGGCTGCCCAGGGAGGTGGTGGAGTCACCGTCCCTGGGGGTGTTCAGGAAAAGCCTGGATGAGGCACTTGGTGCCATGGTCTAGTTGATTGGCTAGGGCTGGGTGCTAGGTTGGACTGGATGATCTTGGAGGTCTCTTCCAACCTGGTTGATTCTATTCTCACTCTCTTTGTAATGAGTATCCTCCGTTGCTTTGAAACTGTGTTCAGAATGCTTCAATTTAAACTCTAACTAGGCTATAATATTTTTGTGAAGCCTGTCATCATATAAGTGAGCACACAGATACAGTTGTTTAGCATTTAATTACAAAGGCTGCTGCTCTGGCTGTTTACGTGAGTGTGACAGTAACAAAACATCTGTATTGTCTTCCCACTTTTAAACAAACTCTTATTTTTCCACATAACATTGCTGCTGCTCCCTCAGTGATAAGGTGTTTAGGAAAAGCCATCTTCTGTAAGTCATGTATTTGTTAAACTGATGCAGAATAGCCACTGCCATCTTAAGACATGCATCTACAGAGGCTTGCTTCTGGACTGCCTGTTGGAAAGCCCTAAATGACAGACTTTAATATGCTTTTGGTCTCACAGCAGACCTGTCAAACACCTGACTCTAAGTGATTTCCATTTATACATCACATCTTTTTGCACTGGCCTTATGAAGATGTAGAGCAGGGACATACTGTGTCAGTAGAGTTTGGAGTTTAATTTAAAATCAATCTGTGCTTGCTTCTTAAAGGGTTAAGGCAGGCTCAGATATGAGAGAAAATGTGACATTATCAGTACTTATCCATTTGTTGGAGTTTATTACTTTTTAGAAAGAAAAGACATTTTTATTAAGTTTATTTGGAAAAGTTTTACTTAAGAACTCTGTAAACTAATGTGGTTAAAAGATAAAGTAGCAAAAATGCATGAAGTGCTGTTTTTTTGGTCTATTATTCTGTAGTATCTCTCACACTGGGGTTCAATTTGAATGTCTGAAACTTCATGCATGAAGTTTTAATTAAACCATTAATGTTAACCATTAACTTTCATTAGTTAATATTAACCATGCCGTCTCCATAGTTACATTAACCAATCTGTCTCATATTATTCGTTTTCCTCATGTATAATATTCTTGTATGAAGTAGTTATAAATGTATGCAGTAACGAGATGATTCCAGGCTCTTAACTTTTGTAACATAAACTCATTTTCATAAAGCTAAGAACTGAAAGCAGCACAGATGTATGTCTGAGCGTAGCGTCTCTGCTGCCCTATGAGCCTTTGTTTTCAGAACACCCTGATTGACCCACCACCCTTCATGGTTCACTGATTCACTTGATAGATCAAGTTTAAACTAGTGCATATTAGCACATTTGTTAGTACTAGAGGAACAGTTGGCCTTCCTGCTTTAGGCTGATGGTTCATTTCAAATGGAGCAGCCACAGAAAACAATACCAGTCAGAACACCAAAAGGCTGACAGACTGAAATCAGTTGCAGGCTGTAGTAAGTGACATTGATTAATTCATATAGTTGGTGTTTAAGGAATATTAAAAGATTTGAAAATATTTTAAGGTAGTTTTAGAGAAGGTTTAGTATTTTACTATTATGGCATATTCTGTCACTAAACTCAATGGTTTGATGTGTTATAACATGTGCTTTGCATACCAGGAATGATAAATAATGATTTATATCACGATCATCCTTTTAGGTCACTTAGCAATCATTTCACAGAATCACAGAATCGATCAGGTTGGAAGAGACCTCCAAGATCATCCAGTCCAACCACATCTCTGCTCAGATGCTTTATTTCTGGTACCTGTTTCTTGAAAAATGTTAATTGATATTCAAGTAGTCATAAACAGAATATTCTAACACTCTTACCCTGTGAATTCATTTGGTTCTTGACAGTCTCACTCAGATTTATGTATTTACTCTGTTCTAACTCTCAACAGTAACCTATTACAGATAATCATAAATACAATTTCTAGTTTAGAATATTTTAATGAATTAATTCTTGGTTGAAAAAAAAAAACTCCAAAACAAATCAAAATTCAACCATTTTCTTACCTTTTCCCCCCCCCCAACTAGTTGAAAAATCTGTACTCTTTTGCCTGCATGCACTTTCTTTTACACCTTTATGTCACTTTAAATTTTTATATGTGAAACTCAAAAATGGTTAAGTGAAAGATGTTTGCTTTGTTTCTGCTCAGTTTTCTTCTAATGGTGACCTAGCAGTATTCTAGAACTGACACTGTTGAGTAGCAACCTATGACACTTCGTCACCTTTCTCTACTTCTACAAACTCTGTACTTTTCTTTCTCTCATCGTTTTGTATTCCATCTAAAACTTGACTTAAAAATCAAAGACTTAAAAAAAAAGACTTAAAAAAACTTGACTTACAAATCAAAGACTCTGTAGTCAGTTTTTACATACTTGTGGCTCTGGATGTTGGTGGAGGTTGAGCATCTAGGGCCAGCTGGTCTCAGGTAGGAGTCCCTGTAGAGAAGATAGGAAACACGACAGCACACTCATAAATGTGGCCAAACCTTCTTTTCCTTAAAATCAAGAGTCCTTAGTCTTGTAGTTGTAAGTTTCATTTTTGTTGACTATGCAACACATCCAGTCACAGAAATTCTTTTTCTAGCCTTATATTTTGTATGAGCTGTTAGAGACTGTAACAATAACATCAGGTTTTCATTAAGTGTCTTAAATAATGATTATTCTAGTGTGGTTCACGATGATAGCTTGTGTGTTGTAGTAATCTTAGGGATTTTTCGTGCTGTCTTCCTTGTTTGTGGTGTAATTCCTGTGATTGGAAATTACATTGCAGGACATACCTGTGGGGCTTGTTTCTGTTTTATAGAATCAAGAATAGTTTAGGTGGAAATGGACCTATGGAGATGATATGTTCCAACTTCCTGCTTGGAGTAGGTAGATTCTTTCCTCAAGGCTGTACAAAGTCAGCTCTATGAGACTGGCTTTCCTGAGGCCATAAATGGAGCCTCTGCCTCTTGTATGTGGTCCATTCCAGTCCTGCTTTACACTCACAGTTCTCTCTTGGACTCACTCTGCTTTATCAGTCTTAGAATCATAGAATTAACCAGGTTGGAAGCAACCTCCAAGATCATCCAGTCCAACTTATCACCCAGCCCTATCCAGTCAACTAGACCATGGCACTAAGTACCTCCTCCAGTCTTTTCTTGAGCACCCCCAGGGCCGGTGACTCCCTAAAAGTGGATGCAATTTTTGATATTTAGGTTCAAAAGATTTTACATACATACAAGGGCATTTATGATATCCCTCAAACTGTTGATTTTTCCTTCTTACTGCAACTCAGTAAGCACTTGGCCTTCATGGCATCAGTGGTATGTTTGCTGATGTTCAGCTCCTTGTCCATGAAGATCTTTACATGTTCTCTATAGAGGAGCTGCGCAGTTTTGTCGGTCCCCACTCTACACTGCTAGGGTTTTACTGAGCCAGGTGCTGGATTTCATGCTTGTCTTTATTGAACACCTTGAGGCTTTTGTCAGTTCTTGTAGGTAATCGAGTACCTTGTAAATGGCAGCTCTGCCCTCCAGCACATCTGCTGTTCTCACGAAGTTCCATCCTTTTTTTTTAACCTCCTTTTTGAAGAAGATATTTTTAATCTATGTACTGAGACTTGTCACTGAAGGCATCCAGGATTCATCAGGCATTAGGGCCAGTTTGCTGTGCAGTGTCATGGCACTGCATGTAACATTTTCCCATAAATACAATTAGAAATCTTGTTTCTTAGGTGTGCTTTCAGCTTATAGCAGCAAACTGATCCAATGATTTCCTTCAGTATCTTTAAGAAGTATCCTGAGATAAACTAGATAAAGTGCTAGTTTTAATTTCCAGGTTCTTTGATATATTTAAATAAATGGAAAAAAACCATCTATGGAGTTTTTGTAATTGTTATGTTTTGATTTTAAGGAATATATTCCCCTTTGATACCAAAACAGTATTTAGCTATAATTTATCTGATGAATTCTTCACAGAACCATAAAATGGTGAATGTTGGAAGTGACTTCTGGACTTTATCTAGTCCAACCCTTCCTGCTATATGTCTCCAAAGAAGGAGACTATAACCTCTCTGGGCAACCTGTTCCAGTGCTCTGTCACCCTTAAAGTGAAGAAGTCTTTCCTTACATTCAGGTGGAACTTTCTGTGTTCCAGTTTGTGCTTGTTGCCTCTTGTCCTGCCACTGGGCACCGCTGAAAAGAGTCTGACCCCATCCTCTTGACGTTAGCCCTTTAGATATTTATAAGCATGAATAAGTTCCTGTTCAGTTTTGGAAGGCAGAATAAGTGGGAAGAGCTTAAAGAAGTCCCAGCTAACACTCTGGAGGCACATGAGCCTGTGGAAGTGGAAGTGGAAGTAATACCCTACAAGGGTCAGGAACTCATGCTTTCACCCTTGATTTCTTTCACAGTTGTGGCCTCACCCAATGTTCTTGACGATTGAAAGCAGTGTGCTTGCTAGATATTCTAGCTTTCATTTGCTTATGAAAGTGACATTCTAACCTGATACTTGAATAAAATATAGAAGTTATAAATGAATCAACTGAATACCACATTGTTCAAATCGTGTCTTTTCAATAGCTACCAAAGGAGCAGAAGTATTGCATGTCACCAGCTTGCTTTTTGCAGCAAATCAGCCTCACTGAATCGTGACACTTTCAGAGACTGCAGATGAAGAAGCAAAAAGCAAATTACAAATTACTTACTGTTCAACATAATTCCATATTCCAGATAATAACATTACTTCATAAGATGAATGTGCAAGTTTGTATAGCAGTATTTCTCTGTGTTGTTTGTTCAGAGTTTGCTACTTTAAGGACCTAAGTTTAACCTTGGAACAGTGTGGCCAGTAGAACAAGGGAGGTTATTCTTCCCCTGTACTCAACACTGGTCAGGCCACACTTTGAGTCCTGTGTCCAGTTGTGGGCTCCTCAATTCAAGAGATATGTTGAGGTGCTGGAACGTGTCCAGAGAAGGGCAACAAGGCTGGTGAGGGGCCTGGAACACAAACCCTATGAGGAGAGGCTGAGGGAGCTGGGGGTGTTTAGCCTGGAGAAGAGGAGGCTCAGGGGTGACCTCATTGCTGTCTACAACTACCTGAAGGGAGGCTGTAGCCAGGTGGGGGCTGGTCTCTTCTTCCAGGCAACCAGCAATAGGACAAGGGGACACAGCCTCAAGTTGTGCAGGGGGAAGTATAGGCTGGATGTTAGGAGGAAGTTCTTGCCAGAGAGAGTGATTGGCATTGGAATGGGCTGCCCAGGGAGGTGGTGGAGTCACCGTCCCTGGGGATGTTCAAGAAAAGCCTGGATGAGGCACTTAGTGCCATGGTCTGGTTGACTGGCTAGGGCTGGGTGCTAGGTTGGACTGGATGATCTTGTAGGTCTCTTCCAACCTGGTTGATTCTATTCTGTTCTAAATATTGTTGTAGTACCAGCTGTTTTGGTGGTGTTGTAGGTCTGCTGGAAGTGTTCTATGTTGCATTCAAAAAAGGATATGTTTGGGGTTTTTTGTTTGTTTGTTTAATGTCATTTTGTTACTTAGTCTTAGCTTCTCCACTTTCACCCTGCTCTTGTATCAGGATTGAACAAAGTTACAACATTTATACACTTTTTACCCTTTGCCTTCTACAATGTTTTGGTTAGTCTGTTGTTAATTTCTACTGTTTCTTAGCTCTACACACAAAGATGATCCAAGAAGAAATTAAATTGGTTGGGTTATTGGTTTTTTTTAGGCTATTCTGTTATTTTAATGATTCTAATAATAAAAATTCACTTAGGCTGTAAAAATGGTTGTGCTGTGTTTAATCTTCTGTGTTTTGTGTTTTCTTTTTAGGCTTTCAAAATAGACCCAAATCCTTAAAGGTGTTTGTTAATCCAAGGAGTCATAAAAGAGAAGCCACTCATATTTATTATGAACAAGTTTCACCTCTTTTTAAGCTTGCTGACATTAAAACTGATGTCACCAGTAAGTTGCTTCAATACCAGCTTAATTCTTTGTGAAACTATTACTTAAGAATGTAAGACACTTTGAATTTAGTGCTAATCTGTGTTGGCTTTTCTGCCAAGGGGTGCATTTGAAACTGTAGTGAATGCAATGTTTTTATTTTGTCAAAAAAGGTATAATTTTGTTATTCAGTATTTTCCCCCATAGATATCAGTACTTAGTAATATATATATTGATATTTTTGTTCTTTAAAACAAAACAAGCATTACACATCTGACAGTCTCATATATGTTAAATCAGTCTTGTTCCTGCATTCTGACAAACACATGCCTTAAATGTTACTTAAGACAACATATATAGGCCTGATGACATAATGTAAGTGGCTTATCCAGAGGACATGTTCATTATTTCAGAGTCTGACTCAGTTTCAGGGATGACCTGGAAGCCTAAGTGACTAAGTTTTATGATGCCGAGGGCAGTTCTCACAAGGCACATGGGTATGACTTGGTGCTTAGAGAATGTGAAGGTGCCAGTTTAATGTTGTAGTGATGCTGCCTTCTGCAAAACAGTGGGTTCCTGGTAGCAGGTTTGAATTTAAGGCACTAATTTCTGCCTGAGTTCTAATTCATGTCCTGAATTTGTCCTTTGGCTGTTTCATTTGATTGATTTCTTGAAATAAGAAATTGTTCAGGGAAACAATGAATTTTCTTTAAAAAGTAAAATGTTAATGACCTCATCATTACTCCTGTCCCCTTATGTATCACAGTATTACCACGCTTGGAAGAGACCTCATAGATCATCAAGTCCAAGCCGTTACCACAGAGCTCAAGGCTAGACCATGGCACCAAGTGTCACGTCCAGTCCTGCCTTGAACAGCTCCAGGGACGGCGACTCCACCACCTCCCTGGGCAGCCCATTCCAGTAGCCAATGACTCTCTCAGTGAAGAACTTTCTCCTCACCTCAAGCCTAAATTTCCCCTGGCGTAGCTTGAGGCTGTGTCCTCTTGTTCTGGTGCTGGCTGCCTGAGAGAAGAGAGCAACCTCCTCCTGGCTACAACCACCCCTCAGGTAGTTGTAGACAGCAATAAGGTCTCCCCTGAGCCTCCTCTTCTCCAGGCTAAACAATCCCAGCTCCCTCAGCCTCTCCTCGTAGGGCTGTGCTCGAGGCCTCTCACCAGCCTCGTTGCCCTTCTCTGGACACGCTCAAGCAGTGAAGAGACTGAAATTGTACTGCATCAAATTTGGTCTTAACCCCCCCCCCCCCCCAGTTAACAGAGAAATCATATTTCCCATTTTACACATATATAAAATGGGAAATATATATATTTTTATTACAGATATATAAAATATAATTTCTATATCAATATATATTATATAAATATATTTTATATATGAAATTAACAGTATATTAAAGGACTTTGTAATGCTATGGATAAAACATATACGTATTTTATGTCCATGTGCATGTGTATATGTGTATATTTTATCCACAGCATTACAAAGTCCTTTGTTGGTCTCTTCTCCCAGGCAACCAGCAACAGGACAAGGGGACACAGCCTCAAGTTGTGCTGAGGGAAGTATAGGCTGAGTGTTAGGAGGAAGTTTTTCACAGAGAGAGTGATTTGCCATTGCAATGGGCTGCCCAGGGAGGTGGTGGAGTCACCGTCCCTGGGGGTGTTCAGGAAAAGCCTGGATGAGGCACTTAGTGCCATGGTCTGGTTGACTGGCTAGGGCTGGGCGATAGGTTGGACTGGATGATCTTGGAGGTCTTTTCCAACCTGGTTGATTCTATTCTATTCTATTTTTTTTATTATGCATTTCATATCCGTGTGAAGTGTAAACTCTGTTGCAAGACCTTTTAACACCAAAAATTATTTTTCCTCTGTCTTAATTGGCTTAAGTTCCAGCTTAAATTATAAGACAGAGGGCTCAGCCTAGAGTTTTCTCTTCAGCATGTGTAATCATGACTAGTTTGGCTTTAGAATAGAATAGAATAGAATCAATCAGGTTGGAAGAGACCTCTAAGATCATCCAGTCCAACCTAGCACCCAGCCCTA
>WAAF01009837.1:1624-22855 GCA_013400475.1 Tricholaema leucomelas | reverse complement strand
AACTCCCAGAAACTGGATTTCTCTGGCAGGCTCTTTCACTTTGCTTCTTTTAATGGCAAAACCAGCATCCAAAATGATATTAATGATCTTCTCGCCCTTCTCGAAGACCTCCTCTGCTGTCTCACCACATACAATGATGTCATCAATGAATTGCAGGTGTTCAGGAGCTCCACCCTTCTCCAGTGCAGTCTGGATCATGCTGTGGCAGAGTGCAGGGCTGTAGGGAGCACGACTTTAACCACATTGGTGTCCATATCATAACTTTGGACATGATTTTCACAAACACGTTCCTTGTCTGGCTAAACAGCCAACACTATGATCCCCAGAGTAGTAATGGGTATGCTACTACTCCTATAAATGGAGCCTGTGGGAAACAGTGTTGTGAGCTAACAGGAGATAGGTTATGAGCCAAACTCTGTAATCAACTACATTAGTTCAACTCTACTGATTTCAGTGAGGTTTAACAGGTGCAAATAAGGACAGACCTGAGAGCTCCTCATGTCAGAGAAAACAGGAAAGTCCCTATAACTTTCTGTCTTTTTCTCTTAGTAATATTTTAAGTACATATGTACAGAACCTGCTGTTATTAAAGACAGATGAAAAGCAACTCTTGTGCTGTATTATTGTACATACTAAGCAAGGATTTTAAAAAATCATTATTTATTTTAAGGTGATTGCCTGTAATTTGGCATTATATTTTTATATATAGTGTAGGAGTTTTCTCTGTTCACAGGCTCACAGGATATTAGGACTTGGAAGGGACCCAAGAAGATCATTGCGTCCAACCCCCCTGCCAGAGCAGGACTGAACAGTCTAGCACAGATCACAGAAGAATACATCCAGACAGGCCTTGAAAGGGTCCAGAGAAGGAGACCCCACAACCTCTCTGGGGAGCCTGTGCCAGTGCTCTGTGACCCTTACAGAAAAGAATTCCCCCTTGTGCTCTTATGCTCCAGCTTAGACCCATTGCTGTCTGTCGCAGGGAGCAGTTGAGCAGAGCCTGTCTCCCCACTCCTGGACAGCCCTCAGATATTTATAAACATTTATTGAATTCCCTTTCAGTCTTCTCTTCTCCAGACTAAGCAGCCCCAGGTCCATCAGCCTCTCCTCATAAGCCATGCCCTCCAGTCCTCTAATCGTCCTCGTAGCCCTCTGCTGGACCCTCTCCAGCAGATCCTTGTCCCTCTTAAACTGGGGAGCCCAAAACTGAACACAGTATTCAAGATGAGGTTTTACCAGGGCAGAGTAGAGGGGAAGGAGAACGTCTTCCTAATACACTCCAGGATCCCATTGGCCTCCTTGGCCACAAGGACACATTACTGTATCATGGTTAACTTGTTATCCACCAGCACTCCCAGGTCCCTCTCCACAGGACTGCTTTCCAAACCTTGGCTAACAGATAACACGTAAGCCTTGCTGGTTGTTTTCTCTCTGGAGAGAGAGAAGGTGGCATTGGGTCCCTTCTGGGCTTCTGTTCTTTGTCCAGGAGGGACGTTCAGATTGCTGTATTATTTCTAAACTGTATATAATTGTAAATACAAGGAAATATCTTGTATACATGGACTTGTAATTTTAGCTTTACTGTAAATACACCTTTATCTCACTTCCAATCCATCTGAGCTGGTGTGGTAAATTTGAACTGGATGGGGTGGGGGTGGGAATCATAGAATCAACCAGGTTGGAAGAGACCTCCAAGATCATCCAGTCCAACCTAGCACCCAGCCCTAGACAGTCAGCTAGACCATGGCACTAAGTGCTTCATTCAGGCTTTGCTTGAACGCCTCCAGGGATGGTGACTCCACCACCTCTGTGGTGGGGATTGACATTCCAATGTCAATCACTCTCTCTGGCAACAACTTCCTCCTGACATCCAGCCTACACCTCCCCTGGCACAATTTGAGACTGTGTCCCCTTGTCCTGTTGCTGGTTGCCTGGCAGAAGAGACCAACCCCCACCTGGTTACAGCCTCCCTTCAGGTATTGTAGACAGCAATGAGGTCTGCCCTGAGCCTCCTCTTCTGCAGGCTGCACACCCCCAGCTCCCTCAGCCTCTCCTCACAGGGCTGTGCTCCAGGCCCCTCACCAGCTTGGTTGCCCTCCTCTGGACACGTTCCAGTATCTCAACATCTCTCTTGAATTGAGGAGCCCAGAACTGGACACAGCACTCAAGGTGTGGCCTGACCAGTGTTGAGTACAGGGGCAGAATAACCTCCCTTGTCCTACTGGCCACACTGTTCCTGGTCCAGGCCATTGGGCACAAGCAGTCAGGTGCTACCATTATATGCTGCTCTGTGTTAGGTATGGTTCAAGTGAATCCTGAGAGAAGCTTCCTACAGCAGCCACACTTCTCTTTGTCTAGGTCTAGCTACTCATACAATGTCTCCTTCCTCAACCCTCCTTGGACTGTAACAATAATGACTATGGGGATGTGAAAAAGATAGAGGTTTTCATAATATGTCTTTTAGTTCTGATTAGTATGGGGTGCTCTTGGAGGTAGAAGGCAGAAACAAAGGCCTGGTTGCAATGTTTAACTCTGGTGGAGACTTCCGTAGTGGCAGAGGATGTAAATAGCTATCTTTGTCTTAAAAGTTGTTTCAGCTGCAGTAGCTGCACTGTGGCACACTGACTCCACATGCAGCTGCCTCACCCTGCCTCTCCTCATTTAGACACTGAAAGGTTAGTTACAGTTGTCAGCCATATCTTCCTCTTTTCTCTGCCACCTCCCTTTAACTCTGTAGGCAGCTCAGCCAATGTTCATCCTCCGGTGTCACCTGCTGCACACTGATAGTGACAGGAGCAGATACCACTGCAGGCAGTGACGTTCCTCTGTGTCAGGCAGGATCTCCTAATCAGTGCACACAGCCCTGTGCAGAGCAGCCATCTAATTGTTTACATTCCAGTTTTTCCTGCCCTAGGGAGACAGAGCTCTGAAGAACAGCCCATCAATTCAAGCCCTCAAGCCCTGGAAACTCGCCATACACATCGAACCTGATTGCTGGTCCAGGGGCTGAGGCACAGTTGCTGAGAGAAGCAGGTTCTACATGTCTGAGCTATTAATCTCTTTTCCCTTTGTTCACTAATTTCTGGTTATTCTGTGACATTGCTCCCTTAAAGTGCAGAGCTTAATCTGGAACAGCTGACATCAAAAATAGTGGCAAAAATACTTAGCAATAATCCTTTGCATTTCTGGAGTGGTTTACACCTACAGAGTTCAAATGGCTTCAGGAAAATTGGTATTGTCAGTATCCTCATTGTGCAGGTCAGACAGCAGAAAAACAGGCTACATAATAGCTCCCAAGGATGGATGGAAGGAAGAGAAGGAGGGAAAGAAAGGAGGAAGGAAGAGAGGGAAGGAGGGAGGAAGGAAATGGAGAAGAAATGGGGGGAGTGGGGAAGAAAGGGAGGGAGAGATAAAGGAAGAGGGGAAGGGAAGGAAATAGAGAAAATGACAAAGAGTGTGCCTTTCTTGCTGTAAGGCATCTAGGAGAAGCAGTAAACAAGTTTCCAGGACTGCAACACCCCCTCCTCATGCTGTGCCTATTTGCAATTATGAGTGATTGAAGACAAGTTTATTCAGAGATTGACAAGTTAGATAGGAGAACACACACATATTTTACCTCTCCATCAGAATCTGTCACTGGTGTTTTACAAGAATTTCAGGGCACCATTTAACATCACTTTTTGACTCCACTTTGATGCCATCATATGAAGTGTTCCATGCTTTGATGCAGAGCATCACCATTTTATGTTGCAAAAGCAAGGCACCACTGAAGTCTGGATGAAGACACAAATCTGAACCTTGTTGTCACTCCACAGCTGTACAGGCTCTCAAGACAGTTCTGGGCTCCTCAATTCAAGAGAGATGTTGTGATACTGGAAGGTGTCCAGAGAAGGGTGACGAAGCTGGTGAGGGGCCTGGAGCACAGCCCTGTGAGGAGAGGCTGAGGGAGCTGGAGGTGTGCAGCCTGGAGAAGAGGAGGCTCAGGGCAGACCTTATTGCTGTCTACAATACCTGAAGGGAGGCTGTAGCCAGGTGGGGTTGGTCTCTTCTCCCAGACAACCAGCAACAGAACAAGGGGACACAGTCTCAAATTGTGCCAGGGGAGGTGTAGGCTGGATGTTAGGAGGAAGTTGTTGGCAGAGAGAGTGATTGGCATTGGAATGGGCTGCTCAGAGAGGTGGTGGAGTTGCTGTCCCTGGAGGTGTTGAAGAAAAGACTGGATGGGGCACTTAGTGCCATGGTCTTGTTGATTGGATATGGCTCGGTGCTAGGTTGGACTGGATGATCTTGGAGGTCTCTTCCAACCTGATTGATTCTATGATTCTATGTGTCTAGGTTCTAATTTAAATTCCCAGAGACTCAAATATATTTGATAGAACAAATAACAATTTTATAGAGTGCCCTCTCTCTTCCCCCTTCTTCCCCAGAGGAAAGGAATTAGATGTAGAGAGAGGAAAAGGTAAGCACACCCAAATAAATAATCTCACTCGATTTGAGAGTTAAAAAGAAAAAAAAAGTTTAACAATAAATTTAAAAAGGTATCTGAGGTAGGGAAGTTACAAAGGTATAGGGAAGGGAAAACAAATACAAAATGTGTAAATACAACTAGATTTTGATGGCAATGGGTTTGTCCACCTCATGGGTGATGGCCACCTGGTAAGAACCAGGAACAGGATGGTGATGCTGGTAAGCAGGGAGGCAGGGAGCACAGTGAGAGAACAGGAAGTCCCCCTGCTTTTATAGACCTTTAGACAGGAAGGGGGAGTGGGCTAACCATGAATCACCTGGTGGTGTTCAGACCCACCCCTAGGGAGAAGTCAAGACCACCTAGGGTCAGGTTCAAGGTTACTCCCCCTGGAGGGTTAACCCTGTACACTATGACAGACTGGTACCTTCCAAAAATGTCTGCTCTCACCCTTGAATAGAAGTATATGAAAGATATATTCCCCCTAAGGTGACTATATTTCACCACTGGTTATAAAGAGAGTCTGGATGGCAGGCTTAAGTGTAAAAATAATGTAGTAGTGAAAGCCAGGTGATAGAACCACATTCGTATGAGGCAGAAGAAGAACACATTCAGCACTTATATGCTGACTGCAATGATCTCCTGAAAGCACCTTCAATGGCAAAAGAATGCTTTGTAATCCCCTACTATCACCTTCTGTATCAGAAGGCCTACTTGTAACTGCAAGGCACTACTGCAGTCTGGACACAGATACAAGTATGGACCACAGCTGAGCATAAGACCAAAGGGAAGATAGAGGAAATCAGATGATGATATGGGACCTGTTTCTATATAGGATGCATATTGCCTAAGGTCATTATCAGTTGACCTTTTGAGCAAGCCAAGTTCTTGACAGAACTTGAGTAAGCTTCCAGGCACCATTTAAGAAGACAAATCTACTCTTGGTATCTCTGATAACTGTGTGTAGATATGTGTAGGAGAATGTATGCTGTATGACCGTGGCTTTTGCAGCTGCAAGATCAAAAGTGAATACAAATGAAAATCCAGATGGAATTAACCTACAACAATTACCTAGTCAAACTGTCTGACAATTATCTAGTCAAACTTGTCTGACAATTTCAGGCCTGACAAAAAGTTAAAGCACACTATTAAGGACGTTGTCCAAATGCCTCTAAACACTGCTAGGCATGAGGCCTCAAGAGCATTGACAGCATCTCCCAGTTTAATATTGTCAACAAACTTTATGACAGTGCCTTCAGCTCTTGCATCCAGATCATGGATAGAAATACTGAGCAGAGCTGGCCCTAGAATTGAGCCCCAGGATGCTTCATGTCTGTACTAGTGCCATCTACTGTCAGTCCTACTCTTCTGTAGATCTCCTGGTGTCACTGCCATGAGGGTGACGAAAGCACGTTACCTCCAGTCCAGGCAGTGGTTCAGGTGGAGTGGTTCTCTCTCATTATGGGATGGAGGAAAGAGGATGCACACTGGTGACAAAGTCCAGAGACAGAGTTTCCTTAACTGCAACTTTTTTGAGCCAATTTTTTTCTTCCTCAAGTAACGTCTAGGTGGAAGGTGGTGTTGGCACTCTCATGGAAAACTAGAAAGGAATTTGGCTTTGCCAGCTGCAGTTGATAGAGCAGCTGCCTTCTTGGGTGAGTAGCTGTCTATATAACACTGGTGTCTCAAGGATGGAGAGGTGGATCAGAGCAGAATAATGCAGCTCATGGAGCTGTAGATTTGTGCTGCCCAATTCCAGCTCTTGTGGGATGCTCTAGATTGTTGGCAGAGAGATGGAAGCTGGAGTTCAGCTGGCTTGATCCAGAGCCATTATCTCTTTCCCTGCACATGCATGAAGCAGACTGTGGAGAAATTAAAAAAGAAGCCCAGGCTATTGTGTGAGTCTGGCTTGAGTGTATGTGGAAAGAAGGAAATGGGAGGAGTGAGAAAGGGCAGGCAGGCAATCTGAAGGAAGAAGAAACAAACAAACAAAAAAGACAGGGGAAGGAAGGATGGAAGAAGCTCAGCCTTGTCATTAGGCCTTCAATCCCAGGCAAAAGAAATGGAATGATACTGAGCTCAGTAAATAAAATTTTAAATGAAAGTAATGCAGTTGATGTTGATCCACACTGAGTGATGTTAAGCAATCATTGTCAAACTAACCTGATAGTTACCTCTTTTATGCACTTGGAACCTCTGCTGATACAAGCAATTATATTTTCATTGGCTGCTGTGAGACATTTGATTTGATGCTATGCGACCTTATAATTAAAAAGAAATAGATCAGGAAATCAACACGATGTGTGTTCCATGGAGCAAATGCTTGTCAGCGCTCATTCAAAACACACTAGTGAGAATTCAACACTAAGCAAGTGCCATACACAATGACAAGAGAGACACTCACGGCATTGCATCTGCACGGCTCTTTCAGAAGCAGCTTGATTGAGGGCAGTTGGGTCACCTGCATGCTCTCCACTCATTCTGCTGGCCTGTGCCTGGGGAAGGGGCAAAGAAAGAGCTGTGCAGAAATCAACATATCTGTTTATTGTCCTGATAATCTGCAATAAATTTGGCTTGTATCCAGGGGTGGTTTTTATTAGAGAATTGAGAGGAATTCTGACTCATTCAGGACTCTGGAATTAATCTCATTAGGCCTCTTGGACTTACGAACATCCAGCTTATATTCAAAGAGTAGAGTTCCCTCATAATTTCAGTGTCCCTAATAAGGAATTTACTGCTCTTGCAACAGTCTTTTTTTTTACTTATGGGACCAATGTCACGGAGGGGATTCTGCCACCTATGCCAGTTGTGGCAGAGGGGAGAAATTAATTGGTGCGAGATTATATTCTATAAAAATATATATTTATTAACTTCAATATTCTGAACTCTCACCACCCCCACCCTGAATTTTAATATTAATATATGTTCTACATGATTATGAAAGACATTATGGGAATAATATCAAATAGTAACTATTATGTAACTAGCATACATTCGAACTATAAACAGAGAGGAGATTTTTCCCTGTGGCTTAATGCCGCTTGAGGTCAATATGCTGCTTGCCCAGTAGGTGGGCTGAAAGCCCTTTCTGCTCTATGGCAGAAGACAATAGAAATTACAGAGGCATTAAAGCATTTACTCACAAATTCTGATTAATTATTAATCACCCTCTGGGCCTACATCACAGACTATACCAGTGTCGAATTCTTCAGGGAATCTTTGCTTGTGGACTTTGAGGCTGGAGTTCTCCCGGCTCCTGGGGAAAGGAGAATCTTCCTGGCTTCTGGGGAAAGTACAGTCTCTGACCTTGTTCTCCTGGCGAAGGATGCAATCTCTGCCCTTGTCTCCTGGCTTCTACTGGATGCTCTGTCCAGGGATTCTTAGGCAGGACCTCAGGTGCAGAAGCAGTACGACGCCGTGCAGTCTCACCACGGTCTCACACTGACAATATAGGCCAATCGCGTGCAGACACGTGGAGTCTGCCCCTGGTAACTCAGCAGCAGTGGTGAGCGTCAGGCAGTAATAAGGCAGCGGGTGTGCAATAGGGTGCATGGCTGCACGAGAGACTAAGCTCCTTAGAGGATAGCAGGCAATACAGGATCTAGTCCTGGTAACTCACCACAGTGATGTGCAGGTGTGCATGGCTGACTGGGAGACTGAGCTCCTTAGATAAAGGCAGATGCACTGCAGGCAAACTGGCAGACAGGCAGGCATAAGCAAAAAGCAGTGTTGGTGAGTCTTAAGTGAGCAAGGCGAGGGAGCGAGCACCTTGTTTACCTCTGTATCTCTTATTTCTCAAATGTAGGCTGAGATTAATGGCCCTTTGGACACTAGAATGACCAATCAGCTTTTGGCAGTCAGCCAAACATACCATAATATGCAAAAGCCACAGGCCTGGACCTCGCAAGTATAGGGATAGCTTGGGCCTAGCACCCGCTAAGCATGAGCTGGGTGCATGAGCTTATACAACCATGTTTACACGATCAGGGCACCTGGGCAGGCCGGATTTCACGGCACCAGGTCTATTGTGCCCCCTTTATCCATTTAATGTGTTTACCTCTGGTTTGGGCAGAAAAACATGTCTAGGCAAGGCAAGGCATGAATAAGCCTATTTTGGGGCCTCTGGGCCCTCCACAACGACCAAACAGCCCAAGATCATTGAGAAGTGAGGCACAGCAAAACCATGAAATGTCTCTATTTTTTCTTCATGCTCATTTTCTATCCGATTTCCTCTTCATCAATTACAGTCTTGTATTTACCTTGGACCTCCTTTTGCTGTTAGCATATTTCAAAAAGCATTGAGTTTTTGTTGTTGTTGTTTGATAGAATACTGGCTAGTTCCAACTCTAACTGAGCTTTGGCCTTTCATGATTTCTCCCTCCCTGTGTGAGCCACGGCTCTATGGTTATCTGCAAAGCTTGATACTGCTTCTAGAGATAACTGTTTTTTCCACCTAACTTCCAAGAGGAGTTCCCTGTCCATCCAGGCTGGTCTTCTTCCACACTATCTTGCCTTTGAACATGATGGGATTGTCTACCCCTGTGCTTTTAAAAGCTGGTTCTTTAAAACTGAGCAGATCTCATGGACTCCTACATCCTCAAAAGCAGATCCCCAGAGACACTGCTAAATAACTCCCTGAATTGATTAAAGTTTGCTCTTTTGGTGTTCAGGGTGTCAAAAATGCTTAACTTTTTCTCATTACACCACAAAATTTAAACTGAATTTCACTATGTCCAAGAGAGTTTTCTGCCATCACATTTCCTGCAAGGTTTTCTTTATTGATTATTATTTATTATTAGACAAATAGCATGTCTAGGAGTGTTACTAAGAGGGATTCCTAGATGGCTCACTGGGTACTTGTGAAAAGATAGAATCATAGAATCAACCAGGTTGGAAGAGACCTCCAAGATCATCCAGTCCAACCTAGCACCCAGCACTGGCCAATCAACCAGACCATGGCACTAAGTGCCTCTCCATGCTTTCCTTGAACACCTCCAGGGATGGCGACTCCATCACCTCCCTGGGAAGTCCATTAAAATGCCAATCACTCTCTCTGGCAACAACTTCCTCCTAACATCCAGCCTATGCCTCCCCTGGCACAATTTGAGACTGTGTTCCCTTGTTCTGTTGCTGGTTGCCTGGCAGAAGAGACCAATCTCCACCTGGCTATAGCCTCCTTTCAAGTATTGTAGACAGCAAAGAGGTCTGCCCTGAGCCTCCTCTTCTCCAGGCTGCACACCCCCAGCTCGCTCAGCCTCTCCTCACAGGGCTGTGCTCCAGGCCCCTCACCAGCTTGGTTGCCCTCCTCTGGACATGTTCCAGTATCTCAACATCTCTCTTGAATTGAGGAGCCCAGAACTGGGCACAGCACTCAAGGTGTGGCCTGACCAGTGCTGAATACAGGGGCAGAATAATCTCCCTTGTCCTACTGGCCACACTGTTCCTGATTCAGGCCAGTATGTCATTGGCTCTCCTGCCCACCTGGGCACACTGCTGGCTCATGTTCAGCTACTATCTACCAGTACCCCCAGGTCCCTTTCTGCCTGGCTGCTCTCAGCCACTCTGTCCCCAGCCTGTAGTGCTGCTTGGGGTTGTTGTGGCCAAAGTGTAGAACCCTGCACTTGGTCCTGTTAAATCTCACCCCATTGGCCTCTGCCCACCCATCCAGCCTGTTCAGGTCCCTCTGCAGGGCTCTCCAACCCTCCAATAGCTCCACACCTGCTCCTGGCTTGGTGTCACCCGCAAACTTACTGATGCTGGACTCAATCCCCTGGTCCAGATCATCAATAAAGATATTGAACAGCACTGGGCCCAGCACTGATCCTTGGGGCACACCACTAGATCTTCAGTACACTTCAGAAATTTTCCACCCTTACTTGTCCTAGCAGTGACATTATAGCATTCACAGATGACGTGTAGGAAGGTGAAAAATCCCATAAGGACAAGGACTATCAATACAGAGATTTCTCCCCACTGCCTGTAAAATAACTCATCAGTGCTGTCATCTTGGTTGGGTGACTGATAGTAGATACCCACATCTTCTTCGTTTTCCATCCTCCTAATCCTCACCCACAGGCTCTTAATCAGACCTCTCAAACTACCTTTATGTGCGGTAAAGTCAATCTAATCCCATACATACAGTAAACCCCCTCCACACCACCTGCCCTGTCTATCCCTCCTGAATAGCCAGTTCAGTCCTCCTAGACAGTGATTCTCTCTTACTATTCTTCTGCAGAAGTGACATTACAGCTTGTGTTCCATATTCACAAGAGAAAATATAAATTTGACATGCAAGCACATCAATTGCTAAAATATATATATTTTTTTTTTTTCCTTCAGTCTTGTGACATATGAAATTTGATAAGACTCAAGGTTTTGATAATCATCTCCCTAAGAACACAAATTTCTCCGTGGGTGTTCCATAAGTGCTTCAGTCACAACTGAGCGCGAACAACCACAGCCCATTCCATAAGACTCTGCAGATAAAACATTGCTGTTTCCCATTGCACATGAAAACTGAATTCTGGAAACCTAGTCTGGGAATACTACTAGTCAGTCTTGACATGTGATAGAGTAATAAAAGCTTATCTTCAAGAGCTAGCCACAGATGTTTTGAGCACCCACTCAAACATGAGATTGGCAGGTTGGGAATCAGCTCCTCTGATTTTAGATAGCTTTATTGCAGATACTTGTGTTTAAAAAAGCCAAAATCCCATTGTAAGAGTAAAAACATTATTCACACTGTCCTAAGGTAGAGATCTGCAGACACCTTTAGACTTCATTGACTGTATTGGCTAGGGTGACTTAAAGCTGTTTCATAGAATCATAGAATCATAGAATGGTTTAGGTTGGAAGGGACCTCAAGGATCATCCAGCTCCAACCCCCTGCCATAGGCAGGGACACCTCCCACTAGAGCAGGCTGCTCAAGGCCTCATCCAGCCTGGCCTTAAACGCCTCCAGGGAGGAAGCATCCACAACCTCCCTGGGCAACCTGTTCCAGTGTCTCACCACCCTCACTGTAAAGAACTTCCTCCTAACATCCAGTCTAAATCTCCCCTCTTCCAGTTTAAACCCATTACCCCTCATCCTGACATTACTAGACCTTGTAAATAGTCCCTCCCCAGCCTTCCTGTAGGCCGCCTCCAGATACTGGAAAGCCACTATAACATCTCCTCGAAGCCTTCTCTTCTCCAGGCTGAAGAGTCCCAACTCTCTCAGCCTGTCCTCATAGCAGAGGTGCTCCAGCCCTCTGATCATCTTCGTGGCTCTCCTCTGGACTCGCTGCAGCAGTTTCATGTTCTTCTTGTGTTGGGGACTCCAGAACTGCACACAGTACTCCAGGTGGGGTCTGAGGAGAGCAGAGTAAAGGGGGAGAATCACCTCCCTTGC
Organism: Tricholaema leucomelas; assembly: GCA_013400475.1. Taxonomy (NCBI): domain Eukaryota; kingdom Metazoa; phylum Chordata; class Aves; order Piciformes; family Lybiidae; genus Tricholaema lacrymosa; species Tricholaema leucomelas. The sequence goes on along the minus strand of WAAF01009837.1, from coordinate 11,000 downwards.
CCTGCTGGCCACACTCCTCTTGATGCAGCCAGCACCAGGAACCTAGCACATATAACACAGGACCTATGAGCAGCCTTGCCCTTCTGAAGGGACAGCTGGAACCCACAGAACATGCCTGTAGAATCTCAGATCATGTCCAGATGATGCCAAGGTGTAGGGTAATGCATTAAGCCCTTGATAGCCACTCATGTCTTGGTTCTAATTTAAATTTTCCAGAGACTCAAATATAGTTGTTAGAACCAGTAACAACTTATAGGATGCCTTTCCCTCTTCCCCCTTCTTTCCCAAATGAAAAGGAATTAGATGCAGAGAGAGAGGGAGTTATGCAGACCCAAGTAAATAATCTCACTGCAATTTGGAAACTAAAAGAAGTTTAACAATAAATACAAGATATATGAGGTAGGGAAGTTACAAAGGTGTAGAGAAGGGACAACAAGGTACAAAACATGTAAATACACAACCAGATTTGATGGCAATAGGTTTTTCCACCTCGTGGTGATGATGGCCACGCGGTGAAACAGTAAGCAGCAGGAAACAGGAATGGTGACGCAAGCAGGCAGACAGGGAGAAAGAACAGGAAGTCTCTCTGCTTCCTGTCCATAGACTGGAAGGAGGAGTGGACTAACCATCACCTGGTAGTGTTCAGACCCACCCCTGGGAAGGGATCAAGACCACCTGGGGGTCAGGTTCAAGATCACTCCCACCCAGGAGGGTTAACCCTGTACAACTTACTTTAATGGCTATGAGAACACCTAGTCCAAACATAGACACAGAAGCTAGTGAGATGTACCTCACCCTAATTTTACTTCCCTCTTCTTCCAGGGGGGTTTGTATCCTGTATCTCCATATCCAAGACCTAGTGGGAGCATTCTTCATATATTTTATGGCTTGAGGAGTTAAAAGCCAATATTTGGACTAAAGAATTTTTTTTCTGTTTCCTGTTCTTACCATCTCCATTTGTCAAGCTCCAAGAAACACAATGCAATATACTGGTTTAAAGAAGTTTTTGACATTCTGTTGACTTCTAATAAACACTTAATATGTGATACTTCTAAATAATATAAGACATCCGCTGAAGAGGAGACATTTTGAAACCAGCTATTGAAGAGTAAATATACAGCTCCACCTGTTACTCCTGCTTTCTCTTTCATAGAATCAGAGAATCAACCATGTTGGAAGAGACCTCCAAGATCATCCAGTCCAACCTAGCACCCAGCACTGGCCAATCAACCAGACCATGGCACTAAGTGCCTCTCCATGCTTTGCTTGAACACCTGCAGGGATGGTGACTCCATCACCTCCCTAGGCATCCCATTCCAATGCCAATCACTCTTTCTGGCAAGAACTTCCTCCTAATATCCAGCCTAGACCTCCCCTGGCACAGCTTGAGACTGCATCCCCTTCTTCTGTTGCTGGGTGCCTGGCAGAAGAGACCAACCCCACCTGGCTACAACCTCCCTTCAGTTGTAGACAGCAATGAGGTAATCCCTGAGCCTCTTCTTCTCCAGGCTGCACATCCTCAGCTCCCTCAGCCTCTCCTCACAGGGCTGTGTTCCAAGCCCTGTTGCAGCTATCTGTGAGCTGCTGCGGGAGACATGGTCAAAGCCCTCACAGATCAATGTGATCATAAGCAATGCCACATGGACTCCAGACCAATCCAATATGAATTATGCGAGAGACTCTTTATTGATCATTTTGGCTCTCATTATATAGTCTTGAGCATTAGAGCACGCAACCACGTATCAGCCTAATTAGGCAAGAACTACCCAATCTATCTGCATAAACCACACCTTATTTTCCTCATTAACAAAATGTCCGTTATCTATTGTTTCTGAGATAAGGTAGCCAGCAGCTTCTGGGAACTAAGGCCACCATTCGTTTGTTATTATTCTTCTCCCTTTCTATTCCCACAGTTCCCCCTTTTTGTTTTAAGATGAAGGCAGCGCTTCTCATTCACTGCAGGGTTCTTGCAAAAGATAACAACACAACACCTTAAACATTACTAACAAAAAGTAGCTTTTCCCCACCTTTGCCAATGAGTAGGTTTGGCTCTAAGAGGTCGAACTGGTCTCTTTTTTTACAGTTGCCCAATCATTAAAACAGAATTGCTGGAAGCTTGTGAAATACCTAAATCTGTTAAGCGTGACCAAAGCCTATGCACACACAACCATATCTAAGTATACATATGTCAGTATACATTTCAGTTTCTTGCCACAGCCATCCGAGCAAGACTTCTGCTCACTGCCAAAGAACAGACTGAACATAACAAGCAGGTATCCATCAAAGAGATTTGTGAGCATACATAAACAAACCCAAGCACATTCATTCCCTAGGCTAACAAATCTTCTGACCTTCTCTAGGGTGAATTTCCCTGTGTGATTTATCTGGAGGATGTTCGAATTTTCCTTCTCTCTCTTTTTCCCCTTTTGTTTTTTTTAACTCAGTGGTGTCAAATTAGCATAAGCAGGTGCTGAGTATAATACCTGAGCATACAACTTGCATAAGCATGATGGTATCTTTGAATAATTTCAGTGTCCTATTACAAGGCATCTTTTTGAAGTGTGACATCGTTTTATGCCACAGAAAACCAATGCCTAATCTGGTGTGAAAACTGAATCTGATAATCTTTGCCATGTTAACCTTGACAGTATCTTAACCATGTTACCTCTCTTTTGTTTTGTTTTGTTTTCACATGATGCTTATCCTTAAAAAGAAAAACCCTAAGAAAAACTATCCTATAACATTCCTATTATCCTATATCCTATAAAATCTCTACTATAACCTCTTAGCCTTAACTATATAAATGCTGGAAATCATTTAACTAGAAGGTAAAACCACTGAATCAGTCCTGAGGAAGAAAAGAGAAATCCAAGAAGATATTACATTACATAGAGATCTTTGAAAATACGATGGTACCCAGAAAAAGAAAAGACCTTGAATCAGTCATCACAAAAGGAGAATCATTAACTTATACACTCACAAAACAACTTCTTACCATAATATTCCATTATATTAACTATTGATTATGTTTCATCTACCAATTACTTAACATACTCTATTTTAATTACATAGTCTATTTTAATTACCTAAGCCTTATCACAATTAACGCTGCTAAAATTATTTCAAAACTTAATATTCGATTACAATTATGGTATTCTGTTACAATTAACAACTTAATATCTTATCCAGTAAACTCTTAAACTCTAAAATCTATTACAATTAAAAGCTAAAAACATTATCAGGATTTTAGTTCACAAAAAGTTATCACAAATGCAGCACTGTCCCTTTAAATGTGAAGTGCTTCTCTGCAGAAGCTGCCAAAGGAGATAAACTATAAGAAGGAGAGGAGGTGTGGGCCCCGCTGAGCTGGCGCTGGAAGGGAGGGGGGCACTTCCCAGTGCCAGGCCATTCCATGTGCCCAAGTGGGGGGAGTGGGAGGAGGGGAAAGGGCCCCGCCAAGCTCCACCAGGGGTGGGGGGGATGGCACAAACTGTGCTAGGTGAAAAGACCCAAAAAAAAACCAAAAAACTGAGGACCAGCCCCCCCCCCCCCAACATCTCGAATGGAGGCAAACGGACCACCGTAAGCTCCTGTTGTTTCAGAGCTTTTAAGTCTCTTTTTTTTGTTCTGCAAACTTTATGACGTGATCCGAGATGAAGGGGGAGGTGGTGTGGTATGGTGTCTCCTGCTGGAGTGTTTTCACCGTTTGACACATCTTTGCCAGGACTCACCAGGTGCTGTCCCCTTAGTAGGTAGTCTCGATCAGTCATTTTCACTTCTGCGAGACCTTTGACAAGGCTCTGTGTGCCATTGTTGTGGTAATTTGTAACACCTTTGCTCAAAAAAGGCCTGTTTGAAAGCTTACATATGCAAATGGCCTAGATCCCTGAAGTGTTTACAGTAAGGGGTCTGTGTTCTGCTGTCTGTATAGGCTGCAAAAAATTGTAGTTGCTGAGAGGGAGTAATTATGGTATTTAGAAACATTCTTTAATAACTGAGCTGTAAATAAATGCTGTGGTAACAATTGAGTGAAATCAAGATAGGAACCCGTAAATTGTTTATCATCTGTTTAGCCCTTTCAAGTCTCACACAGCCCACTGCTCTCCCCCCTGAGCCCCTATAACCACAGGAAATGCTGATGAAAGCATTTCACAGGCCCCACAACACTTGTCCCGAGCAATGGTATATTAAGGGACATGGGATTTAACGAAAAGGAGATGGGAGGTGCTGGCAAGTAATCAGCGTTATACTCATCCACTCTCTCCCCTGGCTTGTCCTTAGCCTTCTAACTTCTGGAGTCTGTCAGGAAGATGTTTCAGCTGTGAGTCTCTCAACCCGGGGGATTCGTCTTCTTGGAGGCAAACCACGGGCATCAGAGGTGTGAAGGACAGCAAGGGTTGATACAGGGACTGCTTTCCCTTGGAGCTGTTGGTACTGGAGGAGGACGAAGAGTGGAGGGCGCTCACTGCAGGAATGGTGTCCGGTTCCCTGTCAGTTCATCTTTTTTTAAATTCTCCCCTGCTTTTCACACTTTTGTTTCAGTTGATCGATTCTTTACCATAGCAGGTGCTTTGCGATGTTGCGGTGTAGATAAGGGGACTCAAGTGGGGGAAGTCCCACTGCTCCCTTTGGGAGCAAAAGTTGCAAATGCTAATTGTGGCAGCAATTCTATCATAGATGTCAAGGTGTCAGAGATCAATCACGATGGGAGGATGGGTTTTACAGTCTCTTTTGGAGCCCTGGTTTATTTCTTTTCTTCAGGGCCTTTCCCACTGTCTCCCAAGTGGCAACGTCAAACCATATACACTTCGGGGATCAAAAAATTGCTCCTTTGTCCAGCAAAATAGAGCCTTCAACGTCTCATAGAGACGTCTCTCATAGAGAGAAAAATTTTGAGGGGAGCTTCACCCACTGCTTCTTCTTCAAGCGTGGGTCCCCTTCTCCCCCTCAACTGCTCACCTGATCAGGGTGCACGTTTTCAAACAGTCTGCGGGGTGGAGACCACTTCAGTCAGCTTCCTGCTTCCCCTTCTTTCTCTCTCTTCTGCTGTCCACAAACCTTCACCAGGAGAATTTACAGCTTTTAGAGGAAGGTCAAGTTCCACTGTTCAGATGCCAGATGTTGCAGCTATCTGTCAGCTGCTGTAGGAGACATGGTCAAAGCCCTCACAGATCAATGTGATCATAAGCAATGCCACATGGACTCCAGGCCAATTGAAAGTGAATTATGACAAGACTCTTTACTGATCATTTTGGCTTTCATTATATAGTCTTGAGCACTAGAGCACACACCCACACATTAGCCTAAATAGGCAAGAACAACCCAATCTATCTGCATGAACCACACCTTGTTTTCCCCATTAAAACAAAATGTCAGTTATGTATTGTTTTTGAGATAAGGTAGCCAGCAGCTTCTGGGAACTAAGGCCATCACTTGTTTGTTATTACTCTTCTCCCTTTCTATTCCCACAAGGCCACTCACCATCTTTGTTGCCCTTCTCTGGACACATTCCAGTATCTCAATATCTCTCTTGAATTGAGGAGCCCAGAACTGGGCACAGCACTCAAGGTGTGGCCTGACCAGTGTTGAGTACAAGGGCAGATTAACCTTCCTTGTCCTACTGGCCACACTGTTCCTGATTCAGGCCAGTATGTCATTGGCTCTCCTGCCCACCTGGGCACACTGCTGGCTCATGTTCAGCTACTATCTACCAGTACCCCCAGGTCCCTTTCTGCCTGGCTGCTCTCAGCCACTCTGTCCCCAGCCTGTAGTGCTGCTTGGGGTTGTTGTGGCCAAAGTGTAGAACCCTGCACTTGGTCTTGTTAAATCTCACCCCATTGGCCTCTGCCCACCCATCCAGCCTGTTCAGGTCTCTCTGCAGGGCTCTCCAACCCTCCAACAGCTCCACACCTGCTCCTGGCTTGGTGTCACCTGCAAACTTACTGATGCTGGACTCAATCCCCTGGTCCAGATCATCAATAAAGATATTGAACAGGACTGGGCCCAGCACTGATCCTTGGGGCACCCCATTAGTGACAGCTGCCAACTGGATGTGGCACCATTCACCATCAGTCTCTGGGCCTGACCTTCCAGCCAGTTATTGACCCCTTTCCCCGTGAAATATGTCTTGATACTATGGTTAGTTTCACAGATAAGTGTCTGGTAAATTAATCTGCTGAGAGCCCATGCAAAAATACCTGACTATAGATGGCTGTGCAGTAACAGTTTATCACAGCATTTGTTTAAAAAGCATCAAGAAAATGATAGCTCTTTGTGAGCTATGCAGAGGTCTTCCAGCAAGACTACTTGGTCTCTGAACTGAAGACATTTCCCTTTGGCATGATCAGTCTTTGACTCTTCTTATAGCTTTGTCTGCCCCTCTTTGTTTACTTCTTGGCCCTTCAGTCTCCTAACTAGGTTTTGGATTGGTAATCTACCCTTCTTTATGACAAACATATGAGAGAGTGTGCTAGTTTGAGGCTAGGTAGAATGTTTTGGTGAGAGGAACTAGATCATAGGCTGTGAAAGGAAAACAATGGTGATGTTTACTTCGCTCATTGTCCTGCTGAGATGTATAAAAATATAAGTCAAAAAATAGATAAAGCCACTTCTGCTGCTGGTGAGCTCTGAACTGCATCTTACTCTCCTAACCACACCCTCCACTTCCTTGGCTAATGCACTTTGCTTCCTAACCCCCCTGGCTGAGCCTCCATTTCTTCCTTGGGACTGGGGTAAGGTTGAGACGGGTAGGAGGAAGGTGAAGGGGTGGTTGAGAGCCCCTCCTGGGGACTCAGGTTTCTGGGAGGGGAGTTGTGTTTCTGTATTACCTTTTATCTTGTATATTTCTGTCTATAACTGTATATACTGTAAATATCTGCTTGTATATTGTGCTAGCTTTAAATATAAACTTCATTCACATTTCCAGAGCTGGCTGAGTCTAGTCTGGGTGATTTCTAAAGTGGGGGAGGGGGGGGCAGGGAACACCCAAACCACCACAGACTGGCAGTAGTTCACGCTGACACTGTTTCATTTTTCTACTCTGTTCCTTAAGCCTTGTCTAAAGAAAATGTTAACACAAACAATTAAAAATATTTTTCATTTAAGCAAGTCCCACAGAGTAGCAGGTATGGGAGATTTGGCTACAGTCCCCAAACCAGGTTCATGTAATTTACTGTGTTGTGTTCCTTTCTACAGCTTCATTTGTGAGCTGTAACTGAAGGAACTCCTCAACAATTTTCTTTGATGAAGACTGTGAATGAAGAACTCACACAGAATCACAGAATCACAGAAACATTCAGGTTGAAAAAGACCCCTGATATCATCAAGTCCAACCATTGACCCTATTGTATATAAGTTCACCCTTAAACCATATCCCCAAACACCATGTCTAAACAACCTTCAAACACACACAGTGTTCCCTATATTTTCTGAGTGGAGTTTATTTTTCAGGTCTTGATAAAACCAAAATTGGTCCCCTTCAAGTTTCCCCAACTACAGACTTCAGCTTGCTGCCTGAAGTGATAGATATGAGAATTGTAAGATTCTGTAGGAAAAAACTTGTATAGGATGAGAAATAATGAGTGCAGGCAAATTGCATCCTTGATGGGAAATACATTTAAAAAATATAGATCATGGGACTAATAGACTGATATTAAGTAATATTACTCAGCAGTTCGTAGGGAATATACAAAAGAACAGAAAATACTGCAAATGCTGAAGTAGTATTTTCTGATTTCCCTAAGACAGTCATCCAGCACTTGGCTGTTGCATTAGATTGTCAGTCTTGTTACCATTTTAAAGAGATCCCAAAACTTCTTAAAAAAGAATTTTCAAAGGCCAGGTTGGCATCATCATCTCCCTATACTGTCTCTGAACTTGGCCTCATATTCTAAAACAAGAAGCTTCTCCAGTGATGGGAAAGCCAATCCAATCTACTATGCAACTCTTCTCAGCAAAAATCGAAGTGTTTGTTCTTAAGGTGTTCAGGTAGAGCATCGAACTAAATACTGACATTACAGAATCACAGAATGTTAGGGGTTGAAAGGGACCTCAAAAGATCATCTAGTCCAACCCCCTTGCCAGAGCAGGATCACCTGTACCAGATCACACAGCAATGCATCCAGGAGGGTTTTTAATATCTTCAGAGAAGGAAACTCCACACCCTCCCTGGGCAGCCTGTTCCAGTGTTCTATCACCCTCACATTGAAAACAAATTATTTACATGGAACCTCCTATGCCTCAGCTTCCATCCATTGCCCCTTGTCCTGTCATTGGGCATCAATGACAAGAGGCTGACTGCAGTATCTTAAGGGGACCTGCAAGAAAGCTGGTGATGGACTTTTTAGGATGTCGGGTAGTGATAGGACTAGGGGGAATGGAGCAAAGCTAGAAGTGGGTAGATTCTAATTGGATGTTATGAAAAAGTTCTTCACTATAAGGATACTGAGACACTGGAACAGGTTGCCCAGGGAGGTGGGCGAGGCCCCATCCCTGGAATTTTTTAAGGCCAGGCTGTCCCTGCCAATGGCAGGGGTCTTGGAGCTAGATGATCCTTGAAGTGTCTTACAGGCCTGACAGTTCTATGACCCTGTGATATCACTTACCATTTACTCTTGTGGGCAGAACAGACTTGGCTTAGGGAAAACTAGTTTATTGCCAGTTAAAATAGATTTGAATGGTGAGAAACAAATTAATAGAACATCTTTCCTCCTTGCTTTCCCAAGCTCAGCTTCTTCAGACTCCTCTGTCTCCTTCTGAATGGTAGAGGGGGGATGGGGAATGGGACGTGTCCTCAGCACATAACAGCTTCTTTTTGCTGCTCCTTCTTCTACACACTTATCTCCTGATCCAGAATAGGGCCTCTTCACAGGCTGCAGTCTTTCAGTCTAAACCAACTCCAATGTGAGCTCTCTAAGTGTTGCAGTTGCTTCAGGGCATATCCACTTGCTCCAGTGTGATGTCCTTCATGGGCCACAACATGCATATCTACTTTGGCATCACTCTCTCTATGGGATTCATGGAAATATCTGCTCTAGTGCAGGCTTCTTCATAGGCTGCAAGGGAATCAGCCCTCAGCACAATAAGGATATGAGCCCATGTCCTGGAGGTCCCATGCACCACAGAAATTTCCTCTCCATCTGTGGTTTGAATGGGAGAGGAAAAAGGCGCAAAAAGACCTGTTTCCCCCCACCCCTGCTCTGCAGGTGTGAAGGGGGGGGGGGGCAGGGGGACCCGGCATGAGGAGTGCCCCGTGCCGGGCCTGCGCTGCACTCGTCTGAGGATTGGCTGTGTGCTTTTTGCACCTAGGAAGTGGTAACGCAGCTCTTTGTCTGAGAAAGGTATAAATATCGAGGGGTTCCCGCCTTGGGGTGTTCCC